>CAJNIZ010046311.1:17328-40795 GCA_905231905.1 Symbiodinium pilosum | reverse complement strand
TCTCCATTATAGTAGGTACCCCTAATTTTGGGAAACCCTAATCCCTATAATCCCTATATAATCCCAGTTTCCATTTCATTTTCCATTTTCTTTTCCATTTGATTCTCCATTATAGTAGGTACCCCTAATTTCTTATTCTAGGGATCCCCAAAAAAGGTAACCCTAATTTTGTGGGATATCCCCACAGTAACTCAATTCGCAGAGCCATCCACGAGTCTGTAAGTTGCTTGGCTTGCGCTCTAGTGAACTGGCATCAAGAAGCATAGCCCAAAGCAAGTAGTAGTAATAGCACAGCAGAGCAACGAGTTGAGTTGGAAGCTTACAATTCTCAGGGAATTCAGCGCTTGATCACCCTGCAATGCCATTCCCCCATGCCGCCAAAATGCGCAACGGCGCCTCGAAGCTGTTGTTCAGGTCCCTGCGCGATGGCCCACCACAAGTTCTGGCTGCATCCCTTTTCGTCTGAGTTTCCATTGGTCCTTCTTCCCTACTCCGTTGACCTACATTCCTATGTCAATGCGTTCCTGTGAAAATGTGCACTCCTAGAGGTTCATGTAGCCGGGTGTCTGGTATGCATCCATAAATTTCCAGACGGTGGCAAGCTCCCAGGGTTCAGCGTGTTTTGATCCTCATGATCGAGGACGTGACACGACTTTCCATCCCAAGACATCTGCTCCCAGTATCTTCATGATAAGGAGGCACGCCTAGTTTGAGAAAAACTGCATGATGACCTCCCTGCCTCTGATCCCAATCTTATGATAACACCCTGCATGAACAACAAGCCCGAAATACATCTCAAAAGCGAACGAAACACGCCTATAAGCAAAGAAAATTACACCAATCCTATCCCCGCCCCCGCCCTAAACCCTAAACCCCCGACCCGGTCTCCGCCTTCCTGCTCTACCCCTAACCTTACGTGACCCTAAGGCCCTAAACCCTGGACTTTAAGCCCTGAACCCGCTACTCTCAGGGCCTCGCCAAACAGGAAGACCCGTTGGCATCCCCAGCACAGGGGCACTCCAAGAAACGCTGCATCAGCCAAGGATGAGTGGTGTACCTCAAATTTTGGGGTTACATAGGGGTTATCCGCCAACAGTGACCAAAAAATGATGATGGAAGTTAGAGCACGATCTAGCTCCATATGATGCTCTACACAAGAATACTCTATAATCAATTGCGGCCAGCTTTTACGTGTACCTGAACCTGGATCATTCGGGGGCTCTCACATCCTGAAACCAGGGTTCTTTTCCAGGCTAAAGGATGCTGGTGGGCTCATGTAGAGGTTCAAGCTTTCTGGTGCTGAGTGCAAGTTGCATCTGGCGCCAGTTCGGGAAACACGATGATAGAAAAAGAAGAAAGGAAAAGAGGAACATGCTGAAGCATAATGACATTCAGCCGAGTTACAACCCTTTCCTCTGACGCTTGTTCGTACAGATTGAAAAATTGTTCCGCACGGAAACACTTGAGGCGTCGCTGAACATGCAACTACGCTGCCCTGGCCAGCCTGGCAATTGTAGAAATCAACTACATCATCCCCAGACCATGTCAAGCCTGAGTGGGCCTCGCGGCCCCAAAAGTCATAGTTTTCCCCCAGTTGCCCAAAATGCCTGGCTTCCTTATAAACCACCCGAAACAAGGCTGGACAGCAGAGGTTGATGGTTTGGAGCGAGGGACGTGAAGTTGCCCTGCCCAGACGTCCGCATCTGCGCAGCAGTTCCAGCAGCGGAGGGGTAGTACGTGTGCATGTACCTTGGAGACGCTGGAGTTCATTCAGTTCAAGGCAAGAAGCCAATAGTTGTTTGCTCCCTTCGGTAATATGAACTAAATACCTAGAGACCTAGAGTCGGACCTAGAGGACCCAGAGACTGCAAACAATCACAAAAGCTGGAATCCTAAGGATCACCTTTGGTGTCTTCCTATGACGTTCTTTCAAGTTGTTGCACCCTGAGCCGTCGCGAAATGGTTCAGCTAGGCTAGGGGTCCTTCATCCCGAGCGTGCATGGTTGTATGGTGCAGGCTTGCGGGATCACCTCAAAAGAGTTGTGAGTACGCCCAATCACAGCCAAGGCGCTTGTTGTCCACCTGGGCCCGGCATATCATGGCACGAAGAAAGCATTGCGAGCTGCCAGTTACCCCCAAAACTGCGGGGTACTCGTATCTGAGTTATGATGGGGTACTGCCCAGGTGAAGGATACAGTGATGGCAGTACCGAAGCGTCCAGTGCTAAAGCCTCGATCGATAGTTTTGACCAGCATAAACTCATTACACTACTCATGCACGATGCTAGCTGGAACAATGCTTGAAATGTTGACCTACGGGCCATTCGCTTCTTGGCACGGGACGCCGTTGACATAGTCGGTGTAGCCGACGTCGTAGTGGTTCATGAAGACCTTCGCGCGTTCCACTCAAACGTGCTTCCTTCGAGAAGGTGAAGCCACAGTTTCTCACCAGGTCTAAGTTGTTAAAAAACCATACACCTGCCTACTTTCTACCGGGACCTCCTATCCTTTTATCCCTTCTGAAAGCACTACCCTCTCCCGTGCCAGCATCGGAAAACATGTATATGAGCCTGTTTGAAAGGACAGTGGTCTTTATCGGCCCCTCTACTGCTTTCATGTTAGGCTTCATGTGTGTACTGAGCTGCTATCAAGTTGCCACATGGACCTTCTTGATCTTCGAGGCCGCTGCTGTGTAGCGGCCGAGATTCCTTGCGGTGCCAATGCCATCCATGGTCTCAGCTAGTGATGCTTGGAAAGGATCTCCTTTACCGTGCTGAAAGCTGTTTCCCATGAGCGGTCGTATCTTCAACGCTGCATATACCTCAAACATCACAATTCCTCCCATGTACCCGCAGGGGTGGCTAGACTAGCACCATGTGGCGAATGTAAACTGCATCAATGGGAAAAGTCCTTTGCAAGGAAAGAACAGAATAAAAGCACAGCCCATAATACGCACTAGTCGACTCTTCGTTGTCTTTTATTCTCAGCTGGCGGTGTTTGCCAACTCACACGAAACTCTAGTGTAACCGGAAAGACTAAATTCTGAGTAATCGTATCAAGCCCTACTGCCTTCAGGTTCTGCATACCGTCTACAGAGTTCGTCCGTCTGTATCCTCCGTACATTTCAACAGCCCCCACGCCGCCAAACCCAAAACAAGCTTAGATGCTGAAACAGACACAGTGTAGAAAACAATATGTTGGCTCCATGGGTCTCTGGCGCTCCCTCCACACGGCGCCACGGACTATCGCCGCCGCCCCAATTCACGTGGCTGCGGTTTGCGACCTGGTTTTGGAATTTCCTTGAGGCTAGAAGACGAGGCTCAACTACGGCTTCACAGGGCCTGTTCAGGCTCAACTGGGCTCAAAGTTTCAAAAAGCTTCAGATGTTGAGGATTGGGTTGAAGAAGATCCAGGGTTGAAGATCGTGAAAACGGCCCAATTAGAGCGCATGGCTTCAAAAAGCAATGCTGGGCACCTGATAGCGTAGCGCATGAGCTCCACCTCGTGCTGTGCGAAACCCGAAGCCGCGAAGCCCCATAATCGTTGCACCCTAACGTTCTAATCCCTGCATGCAGGTAGTGGAATGGAAAGTCGCATGCTGGCCAAAACTTAAGTATAGTCCACCTTAAGTAGATAGAATATGGGGTACATGGGAATCTTACTATAATATACCCGAAGCCATATTCTATCTACTTAAGGGGGACTATAAGTTCGTAACTTACTGACAGAGCTGGGGTCCCTAATTAAAAATCCGGCCCCATATTCTATTGATTTACTTCATGGTTCGTTAGGTTTCAATGTCACCTAGCTACCCGTGAGATCTTCCACACCAGGGTTTGTGACAGTACCCCTGGCCCCAACTCAAAACAGTGAGGACTTGACACACAATCACTGCATCAGTCGCAGATCCTTCGAACTCAATTGCGGGGGCGATGCTTTGTGCCCATTGCTCCGACCCTTGGCCTTACAAGATATTTCTGAACTCTAACACCATTGCAACTTCCAAGCACTAGTACCTAGCACCGATTGCTTCAAATGTCATGTTAAGCATCAAGGGCATGATTCCGATGTGTCTGCACATCGAATGCCCTGGCTATCTTTACTCGTATCACAATTTTCCTATCCAAATGCGGCTTCAAGTGCCGAGCCAGTTCGGTCCGACATGACCTGCAACATCAGCTGACGGTGGCATGTTCACCGGCATCAACCCTAAACCCCAAACACCCTGAAACCCAAGGCTCCCTCCCAACTCACCCCCGTGCATACCCTATCGAAGTACTATCAGGGAAGTAACAACGAGACAAGGCTGCGTGAACTTGAGCCAGTACCCTCAGGGTTCAAGTGTCCAAGAAATTAAGCACTGTTGGATGTGGGCAATAGTAATGGTAGTTGTAGTGCAGGTGTTTGGCAAGTATATGAGCCATAGTCGAAACGCCTAGTATCCCCCGTGAAAGCCCCTATAATCTCTCTCAGCGCTCGCAACCCCTTTCATACCCCCCCAATGTAACCCACATCAGAGGGTTTAGACTATAGCTCATATGAGCTATAGTCTATTAATCATCCCTATAATACTCCCCTATATAATCCCCTTTTTAACCCCTTTAAGAATTGTAGAGTCTAGCTCATATGATTATTGGGTACTTGGGACCCTTGCAGTTAGGCTACCATCGGACACCTGGCCTGAAAGGCTGTCGCCCTGGGTCGCAAGTATGGACTGTACGGAGTTCTGATGTGAGCCCGTAGTTCTTGGGGTCTGGCAGTCTTCATATGGCGGTTTCCCAACTTTTGGGGGGGTCTCTATAAAAAAAAGATTAAAACATCCAAGGGGTCTATAGGTCTGTATTGGGGCCCCCCCTATTTCGGGAAACTACCATATGTATATACCCGGAGAAAGAAAGTGTATCTATATTCTGGGGCAACAAGAATTGAGCCTTTAAAGCACAGGCTTCTCCAAAGGTGGCCTTATCTCCAGCGCCGCTGCAGCTAATGGTTGTGCCCATACCTGGGCGTACATCTGCAAACAACTCTGTTTGAGGATTGGACGCTTGAGATCTTAAAACTTCTGCTTGTGGAGGGGTAGTTGGAACGAGTAATCACTTCAAACTTGCGTAACCTGGATGGGGTCTTACTGCGAAGGGGCAAAGAATGTCCTATTGAACACAGACTCAGAGGAGTTTTAGCAACAATGTATGATGAGCGGAGGGCACTTGAAACAAGCAGAGCGGGCTGCTCCTAAAACATTCCAGGACACATTGGCGTCTCAAAATTACCAGTAACATCCTTGATAGTACAAGCCCAGAATCCCTTTGTCATCTTCACAAGGCCGAGACTGTAGACCATAGGCCTTTCCATCTTCGTCCAACAGCTTACCTCATCCATTGGAATCCCTGACGACCCTCTCCATGGCCTACTCCACTCCTACTCCGCCACATACAATCCCTAAGCAGTTCTCTTCCCAAGGAGGAATTCGGAACAAAAAATGGTTCAGGTAATGCTGCCTGCCGCTCAGATTCGGCGCCGGGTGTCGTAGTCGATCACACCGGTCAAAGTACAGGTCCTCTGCATTCCACTAACCAGGTTTAAACAGCTTTTCCTGAATTCATGTCCAACATGAAGACCCCAGGCCCCATACCATCCCATCTGGCAATTTCCAGAAACCGGGGGACTCCAATATACCACCCAAAGTGCTGGAATCTCAACACCTCTTGTTGCAAGATCCCCGAAAAAAGGCCCTTTTAGGAAACACTCAGCTTGGACCTGAAAGAAGACCGCGCGAGCCTGAGAAACCTGTAGTGTTGGCTTGCCAAGCCACTCCAATAGTTGCTCAGAGCCATCCGCCGGCAAACGGGCGTAGCTGCCTTTCAGGGCTTTCATTCTAGTCTCCATGTGCTTCACACGCCATCCTAATTTCAGGTCTTGGTCACCTGTCTGTACCAACCACCCCGGTGGCTGTTGGGGGCTATTCCGGATAGATGCGGCGGATGCTTCTGTGGGACTGCTTGTGGGGCTCAAGACTCCGATAGGTCACTGAGCATTGTGCCTATGAACCAACCCGACCTCACATCTGGCTCCTTGCCCGACACCCCGCCTGCATATGACAGGAAGGTACGCCATGCCCTCTGCTTCTATTGGTCCTACAGCCTTTCCCGCCAGCTGCAGAATGGAGTGTTGCGGGAAGAAGGTTCTATTCGCTTACTGGTAGCTGTTGCCGCTGCTGCGGGCTGATACTGCCGGGGATACTGCTACTATGACAACCACTATACGTGCAAAGCGTACTCCGCATCTTCGAATGTGCAGACAAGGAGTCAGCGTACGCGATCCTAGTTGCAGGGTAGCTATTCAGCTTCAAGATTTGCTTCCACACGAAAGTGGAACTTCTGGCTCCGGACACACAGTTGAAACAGTTTAAGAGGCAAGGTTATAGTACCTCTCATTCAACCAAGGAAATGGGATCAGAAGATTCGGGGCTGTATGAAAATTCCGCTTAACGGCAGCTGGATGCCTTTCACATTCGTTGCAAAGCGCTTTCGGTGACGGCATTCCGTGATCAGCATCCTCCTTTACACTAAGATCTCACATTGGAGTGCTGCAAATATATCCTGCCCAGCCAACCACATTATGCGCCGGCGGCGGCGGAGGTGGCGGCGGAGGCGGCGGCGGTGGCGGCGGCGGTGGCAGCAGATGTGGCTGAAGACTGAAGACCCACTACTGTTTCTCATCCAACGGCGTCTGGCATTGCTGCTGAGAATACGTAGTAATACGCCAACATTAACAGCCTGCGACGGCAATCCTGATGTACTGTGACCACGAGCGCAAATACTATTGGCTTTCACTACTGACATGAGACCAGTTTTTGGCTAGGCGCTGTTTGGTGCTGCAGCTGGCAATCGCGGCGGCTGAAATAGGCGAAGTTCAAATTTGCCGTGGTCCTGGCTTTGATGGGGTAGGAAGGGGCTAAAGGAGTCGGAGGTTCATAAGGTCTGGTGTGGAAGTCTGGATTAGTTTGGCTTACGATTAAGGATTTGCCAGGCAACTGGCAAGGGCTAAGGATCTTCGGTTCGGGCTGGGCGAAAGAACCTAATCGTTGCATAGGACGCAATGCAAGCTGGATGCAGTCATTGTATGGGGACTATATTCAATCACAAGAATGACATGGGGCTGTCTTTGATCACATTAACCACTCATGTAGTGCCAGATATATATACAGATTATTTAAAGTTGGTCAGGGAAGGCAGTAACACTTTTCAATTCATTGTAAAACAAACTGCCGGTCAAAAAAAAAGTGCTATGCTATGCGGAGCTGCGCAGACCTTCCTACAAAGGATTGAACATTTTCCGACGCACGCGCACGCGTACAAATTCGTAAAGTCTTGTAAGACGCCTTGACACTCAACTCTGAACCCTCAACAACCAAACCCGGCAAAGTCCTGTTCTGGGCGTGGCCCCGGTAATTATCGGTTATTATGTAAATTGTCCTCTTAAGCTCTTGGCCTCATGGATGGCCTCTGCTAACATTCGTATGACTCTAGCCGTCATGTTCCATTCAGTGTAGCTATCACTATCAATACAGCTATGCCGATGACCACCGCCGCGGCAACAACTACAATCGTTGCTCCGCCACCGCTGCCACTGCCACCACCACCGTGACGAGCACCAGCAGCTGTTGCTTGTGCCTTCCTTCTTAAAATGCTATCGCTAAAGTATTCTTTCCCCCCACTGCCATCCCCTAATCTAAGTCCCTAAGCCCTGAGTTCCCTTGCGTTGCAAGCTGCATCTGTCCAAACGCCGCTGAGGTCTGGCAGTTGCATACCATTTTCGTTCCTCGGGATCTAGAGGAGCATACCAGGAACAACTCGTTTGTGAGTGTGTGTGCATGCGCGAACTCGATGATCGTATGTCAAAGTGAGCATAATATGGGCACGGCTTAAATCCACTTTAGATGAGCTTCTTCCTCCCTACTGTAGCCTGGGATTGGCGACGGCAACTAACACTTAACTAAAAATAATGCCTACAGCCATGGAGTGCTAGCCATGACTGCACACATGATGGCGACAGCATGTTTTACCTATAACTGTATCATGTAACAGTGATCAAAGCTGGCATGACTTCCAACCACTAAGATTAACACTGATCAAAGCTGGCATGACTTCCAACCACTAAGATTAGCCTAAAAAAGTTCCGATGCTAGAGATCACGCTACATTCGCGCCAGGACTAATAAACATGCAAAGAATGAGAACCAGATCAGAATTAATCGCGTCGCACCGTGGATTCCCGCCACGTCTTTGGTTATTGTGTTGTCCATGCTGCTAGGATTAGGCACCGCAAGGGTTCAAGGGTTGGCAACAATCACGGATTGTAAAGGTTCGAGGGTTAAGCTTCAATGACAGTACCTCAGACACGGGTGCCGAAAGTCAAGGGCTTGAAATCTGCGGTCGAGGCACCCCAACTTCGGAAAAATATTTGAAGCTTCACTGCTTGCTTGCATGTAAAGTTGGAAAGTCGTGTTGGGATGAATAACAAAGATATCAATAAGAATAACAATAACAACAAAAATAACAACAATGATAGTAAGAGGAATCCTCTCCCTACACCCGGTCTTGCAGTACTCTTCTCGCCCGCTTGACTTTGATAGGAACCTGAACCACCAAGTGCAAGATGCAATCTGAATCTCTATCCGACTAACAAATGATGGTCATGACAGTAGTAAGAAGGTAGTAGTAGTAGTAGTAGTAGTAGTAGTCGTAGCCAGTAGCAGTAGCAGTAGCAGTAGCAGTAGCAGTAGTAGTAGTAGTAGTAGTAGTAGTCGTAGTCGTAGTCGTAGTAGTAGTAGACGTAGTAGTAGTAGTAGTAGTAGTAGTAGTAATGGTAGTAGTAATAATAACAGTAATAATGCTCATAGTAAGAAGCGTACCAGTCATCATGGTAATTCACAATAATAATGGGTGACCCTAATAATGACAATGGTAATAAAAATTGTCATTGCCAATCATAGCAATGACAAACATACTAGCAATAATCATACTTTTAGCCATATACTAAACAGTAGTAAGAATGACAACTAGTATTAATACGAATAGCAAAAAAGGAAGGTAACAACAATAGTAATAACAACCGTGGCAGCACAAGAAAACTAAAACTAGAAGTAGTAATAGCAACCAGATTTGTAATACTAACAATCGTAATACTAGTAATATAATAGTAACAAAATATTATTAATAAAAGTAGGAGTGCAACAATGATATAATGGCAGCCATAGGAAACCATCACCCTGGCTTCAGCTAGAAAGTATGTCTACAGTACCTGGGTCCCTTCGGGGGTTGCCATGAAGTTGAGGACCTCAAATTCCATTATCCTAGGGTTGAGGGTTTAGAGGTAATGAACGAACTCGATTACATGTACCCTAACATTGGAGATTGATATAAGGGCTATAAAGGGGATATAGGCTGAAGTTCCGCAACAGCAAAACAGTACAGCGACCTTCAAGCTTGACAGTAAAGGCGCATGATCACCTTGCCATCCCATGTGCCAGGGTGGCCACAGACGAGTGTGGCCAACAAAGAGGCAGTCACCAACGGAGATGCCATGGCTCTAGACATTTCGTGCTTGTTTTCTGGAGGAAGTTAGAGCTCGTAAGAAAGAAGCTTGTGGGATGCCGCTGCTGCAGTTTAAGATTGGACAAAAATTTGCTGCCTGCGCCGGAGCTGTTGGGCCAACAAGGCAAGCCATTCCTCTTGACCTTGCTCCAACTTATTTTTGCCAAATTGGGTGCGTTATATAGAGGCGAGGGGTTGATCATCTGAGCAACCTGGTCATCTGCAAGAAACAGCCTAAGGGGCTGACCCAGTCGCAATTGCATGCATACCAGCCTTTCCTAACAACTCCATCCCCGTGTGAATCTCATAGCGACCTACTCGCATACTCCTCAGGTCACAATAGCTGTCTCTTTGTTCTAAGCCCGCAACATTGTAAAAGCCCTCGCCCGGCCTGCAAGTGCGCTAGGACAAGATTTTCGTCCCGCCAGCGACGGGAGGCAGCATTCCTGGCATCGGTAAATAAGGGGAAAGACTCTGGGAGCATATAATACCAATAATAATACCAGTAGTAATGGATGTTATATAATATAGTAGTTTCCATTTTCTTTTCCATTATCCCAATATTAGGATTTAGGGTGTTTAGGATGTTTTCTCTCTGGCTGCGTCTTGGCGTAAGGACACAGTAACATGAGGCACTCCTTCTCCGGCTGCTGGTGTTTGACATGCCTACAGTATAGTTACTACTCTAGGGGCTTAAAACCCGAAACCTGAGGTGTGCAGTTGCAACTACTCTTCAACCCCTGCAGTGTCTTGAGACTTGATTTCGCTTCACAACCTTAGCTTCTGAAGCCTGAACTCACAAACTCACCGGCATGAACCCGCACCCTCTACATCATGAAGCCACATTGCAGCGGGAATAAAAGACTTTAGCTTCTCCTGCTTGCTATGATGTGCTTTACAAGTCGAGGGCTTGGCTAACCCTGCCTAGGCTGCAATCCGAAGCCACCGACTTCACAACCCTGGTGCCGGCCTGGCCTTTTAACGAAAAGGATCTTTGGACGCAAGCCTCGATCTGCAATCCTGGAGGAGGTAGACTGCTTAAGGAGCACATGAAAGGAGAGTTAAGAGGGTCAGGGTTTAGGTTAGCGCTTCATAGTCCCAGAATTTTCTTGCATCAAAATTTGGGGAGCATTGACTTGGGTTTCTGAGAGGTCCAGGGCCCAAAAGAGTACACGCAAGACCTGGTTCTACAATGAACTGGGTTGCTGTTAAGAAACTTAAGTCAAGTTACCATCATACAGGTATATAAAGTAACAAGGTTTCCCTATAATGTAACTTAATTAATCTACGTACGTTCCTTAACAGCAGCCCAGTCCAAGTCATTACAGTCCAGATGTTCACCACTGTCCCGCCCTCTTCCCGGTTCAGGCCAACCAGGCTGCGAACATTCCGAAAGTTTGCCCCGCACTTTCAAATATGTGGGGGCTGAAAGGAAAACTCAGGCTAGGCAGTCTACATCTGCTAAAGCCCTAACTGCTCTGGCAGTTCCCATGTCCCTTTCCATTTCCTATATACCGCTGTATAGGCCTTAACCACCAACTCATAAGCTTAGCTACCAAATCATAAGGCTTTCCTAGGGCACCCCCTTTATCTCATAATCCCCACACAGCTTCAGTAGTCCCCTGACCCAAATCTCACATCCCTACAAACCTCCATACAAGCCCAGCTGCCACTACATTTTCCATGGTCTTTTCTATTTGGTTCTCCTTTGTTTCTGGTGACATTTGAATATATGATATGCTTATATGAGAAAAGAGCGCTATGGGCCCTACAAAGAGAACGAGTGCCTGCATTTTCGCAAAGCCTTTGCCCGGAAACTTTGGACCTGGCAACAGGCTTCACATGCAGCAAAGGGTTTGGGTTTAGGGTTTAGTGGTCAAGGTGTAGGCTTTAAGGCTTACGCTTGAGGGCCTACGCTTTGGGGCCTGAGGATTTAGCTTTAAGGTTCAGGCTTCTGGGCTGAGGGTTTTTCAGGTTCAGGCCTTCGGTTTTTTATGCTTGTACATGGAAGACCATCATCTGATGATGTATGTTGGGAAGAAGTCAGAGCCTGCGTTTGTCATCACTATGGCCACGATGTTTGCCCAGGTTTGATGTTGTGTCCTGGTGAAACCTACTGCTGGCACTGCTGCTGGATCTGGTACTGCTGCTGGATTGTTCAAAGCTACGGCGCCCTAAGCATCAGAAAGTTTGTACAATCGAAACATGAAACCCCTTTGAACCCTCCCCTCTATTGAACATACTTCACGTGGACGCAGGGTAAGTTTACTTCATGGACCTTTTTGCGGTGCTTCCAGTTTTAATTGGGCCACCATGGGATCCCAGAAGGTGTGCTGTCTTCTCTGTCTGCAAGTGTCAGGCGTAGCTCGCATCTTTTTTCCAGACAGCTTACTCGAATCCACAACAATATGCAGGCAGTTACGTTTGTGTAGCCTCCCTTAGAAGGACTTCTCCTGACGCGATGTGCCAGGGTCTACTGGCTTTTATGGTCCGAGAAACCCCAAAACTGGACATGGCACCCCTATGCAAACTTTTTGTGAAGCCCCCCTTTCATACGCACACAGTTTTAGATCTCCGGAAAAGACCCGGAGCCGGGTCACTTTCCCCAATATGTATCCTTTTTTTTGTAGCTTCCTCGGTCTAGAAATCAGAAAGGAACCCCAAATGCCACAAGTCAGAAGGATCCTAAACAGCAACCAGCATCAACCCTGAACATTCTTGGCCCTCCCATCAGCCAAGAAAATGCCAATACACCCCCTGTAATAAGTGACCTGGCTGAGAACGCTACACCCGGAAGCTCTAAATCCAATACCTGGAGTCGCTGGCAGGGGGAACTTAGTAAGTAATTCTACTATCAGCCGCAGACTATTCTGAGAATGACTCCAACTATAACCTGCTTACTAAGGTTACCCAAAACCCTCATAAGGATAAGCCCAAATACAGACTATTCTGACAATTACTCCAACTATAACCTACTTACTCAGGTCACCCTAAACCCTCATAAAGATAAGCCTTAATACAAGCCTTAAACCCTAAAGGAGGATATAATCTTACGCCTTATTGGGTAGTATCCCTTAATAAAAATATGACTCACGAGGCTCGCCCACCTTCCTACCGTCCGCCGGCCACGGCCGCCAGCGCTGCGCCGCAACTTCGAAGCAGTGCGTGGCTTTGCGATCCTCGGGCTTCTACTACCTGGTGCTTGACGGGGTGTGGAAAAGAAAAATGACATGGAGGCTACTGGCAGTGTTGAAGGTGTGGGATCAGAATCAGAAAGGTGTTTCTTGAAAGATTCCGCCCGCAAAGGAGTCTATGGCACTTTGTGACGACCCACTGGCTTCCTGCGTGTAACCTTTCAACATGTGCTTGACCTAGTTTTCGACGTTCCATATGATGTCGGCTTTGGTCCGCCGCATCGAGGAAGTGCTTAGGGTTTATGGTTTAGGATATGGGCAAGGACTCTTCACAACCTTCAGTCCTGACCAAGGCACTGATGACCAGAACTCCCAGCCCCAAATCTGAGCCCTCAATCCTGAATCCTACAGTATGCCCCTGAAGGCTTCACTTGCTGCGATTAGTAGGGAGTAAGGGAACGTACTACATATAGCTACTATATATAGGGATTATACAATGCTTGGATGCCTTTATTCCTTACTAAGCACCAGTAAGTTAAGGACTGCAAGGCCCCCGCTGGATGCCCAGCGTGGAAGGTGGTAGGCCGATGCTCCGTGGAATTTTCGAAGGCCACCTCTGGGCTTTGCCTTTTTAGGCTTTAGGACTTATGGGGAGCTCATATTATCACTTCGGAGCCTGCAGCCTAGGATGGGATTTGCATGAGTTTGCTACAAGAGACCAGAACTCAATCAGACTGTGGGCTTGTGGCTTGTGGAGTACTCTGTGCGGCGAATGTCACGAGACCGTAGGGATCTTGCCCTCGAACCCTGATGCGGGAAACGGGCATGCACATGACGCAGCGGGAGATTGTCGCTGCGTGCCCGGCCTCTTCCATGAACCTTGGAAGCAACTTTCATCGCACTGCCTATGGGGCCTAAGACTAACCCTGAAACTGCTGTTGACGCCGGTGGGCTGTTGGGCCATGAGGTCCTGGAACTATGGTTGACAAAAAAAGTGTCTCGACTGCCTTTCAAACCAGTCAGCATGTAGGTGGCCAAGCCAACCATCCAGCTTGTGCTTACAGCTTGTCTGCAGCTTGTGAAGCTGGAAGTATAGCCTTAAGAGCTGGAACCAACTGTTCGGCTCCTGCTTGCATGGCTGTGATGCTAGGCACGGATTGAACGACATATCTCTGCTCAAGGTCACAAGTTCCTGCACAAAGCCCCTTCAAATCCAAACAATCTAGGTTCTTGCTGAGGCCCGGAGCATGCAGAGCTCCTCTCAAGCATGCAAAGCACTAGAAAGGCGACCAGCGCAGGCTTGAGACACTAACCCTCGAACGTCCATGTAGTTGCAAAGAGCACCCAACGAAGCTCCCAGATCCTTGAGTCCTCCGAAACCACGCTCCCCAACAAATCTGGCACCAAGCAGCAATTCCATGGGAAATATGATCTGCCGGTCTGTTTTGACCTGAGTCGCTCAGCTGTTGCCATGTCCAATGGTTCCTGAAGCGGCATGCGCTGACTAGTTCAATCCTTTGATGCATTAATCTGCTGTACGAACTGCCTCCAGATCTCTCCGAGATCTTTGATGAGTCATTTGAAAAAGTGCTTTCAAAAGGCCCCTAATGCCTTTTACCTGGAGGCCCAACCCAGGAAGCCTCCCCTAGCGAAATGACACGGAACACAGGTGCTACCGTTTTTGGCACATAACCGCACGTCGCAAATGCAAATTGAACCCCGCGGCGCATCGGTCATTCTCCGCGCACTCCGTGGCGGCATGCTTCGTTAGCACCTGATGGCTGGCCAGCAACTCTGGATCATGACACCATCGGCTGGTTCTTGAGTTCTTGTAACAGCCTACTGGTATCTGCTGTGTCCGCAGCGGAGCTTCCGGCAGGGGGATGTGGCGACTGCTGAGGCACAAGGCTTGTTCGGTATGTGGGAGAGTTGTTCCCATACCTACACCCTGATCACCAGCAAAAGCAAGCTGTGCCCCGGACGCGCTCCACACTTCTGCGACCACCACTCAGCGCTCGGACAGCGTCCGGCCCTGCGCAGTTGCACACACGCACACATGTATGTATGTATGTCTGTCTGTCTGGCTGTCTGTCTGTCTGTCTGTCTGTCTCTGTCTGTCTGTCTGTCTGTCTGTCTGTCTGTCTGTCTGTCTGTCTGTCGCACAGACTACGCAAAGTGTCAAAGTCAAAATGTCTGTCTGTCTGTCTGTCTGTCTGTCTGTCTGTCTGTCTGTATGTATGTATGTATGTATGTACATATACATGTGTGCGTGTTCGTGTGCACATATGGTGTGCATATATATATATATATTCATTCATTTACTTAATTGACCTATTTATTTATCTATTTGTATTTGCATACGCCTGTATGTGAACCTGTATGCACGCATGCATGTTTCTGTATTCGTACGAGTGAACGCATGCTGCGATTAGACCCTTTACCCAAGTTTCCAGAAAACAGGGGAAGTTGAAATCGCAGTAGTCCGTCTGGGGTCTTGTTTGCCAGCTGGGGCAGGGTCCTTATGACTGATACTCCCCAAACCCTAGAAACCCTATAGGCTTTCAGACTGACAATCCCTTTACCCTAAGCCATGTGGATGATCGGCCCTGCTTGGGATTGCGGACTGGTAAGGCAAGTCAGGGGCCGAAAAGCTTATAAGCCTTTACCTCTAGTAATCGACCTGCTTCCCCCCTAATAACGAATATTCCGCCCAATTGTTATATTAGGAGCGTTTCTCAGCTTTAGCGCTGGGAAGCCGTCGTGTCTTGCAACTTCTCATCCCTATATATACTGCAGACTTCCCCTAAGCGGGCCCATCCTGAATTCCCGACTTAGGCCCTCCTTGTCCCCCTTCTTTGGAAACAGGCTTGCTGACAGCATCTGGCCTAAGCTAAAACCTTTGATCGCCGGCCAATGTCGGTGCCATTTTCTAGACCTGAAACCTACAGAAGGTGACCAAACACCAAGCTGCCTTCAAACAGCCAGTGAAGCCAAAGCGCATCTCTGGCCTGCAGGCAGTGGATTATGGACAGGGGCTTGGTGACAATGGTTCGACTGAAGGCAGCAAGTGTAAGCGCCTGTTGAGGTTCGGCCCGGTTTGGGTTTCAAGGGCTTAGGGTGGAGCCTGTCACATGGCTCAGCTTCAAGAGCTGGGAATTGGGCTCTTTTTGTTGGTCTAATGTTCTTGTATACCTGACATATCCTGTCCAAAAATCTCAATCCATCCACACGCTGACCCACCAAACAAATCAGATGCCAATCCTGATGGCCCATGGTGCAGCCCCATCTGTTTTTCAGGATGATTGTTGCCTGCTCCCAGTATATCACGTAGACGCGCGTCTGATGAGAGTAGGGCTTGGGTTATATTGCGTTTTCGCTATGTAAGGCTTATCAGGGCATGAAACTTGCTGAATACCCAGGGGCTTCTACAGTAGCTGACATGCAATGTCATTGTTCAAGCCGTGACAATCGAATGAACCTGTAACGGGCAGACCCTCTGCCCAGCACCCATGATTGAGTACTGTGTTGCTAGGACATGAGCCACTTCAGCGCTTTTAGGTAATCATCATTCAGAGAGGCACACTGGCAGTGCCCACGTTTTGTAATGTTAGAGCACAATGAGTTTCTCACAGAAATGATAGAGTAGTATACAAGAGAGTAGACTTCAAGAGTCTATTAATACATATCATTGGGTCATACTACCCATGAATCTTTGCAAGCGTAAATGCTGAGTGTCAGGGCAAAGTGCGCAATGTTTGTGCGGAGCTCCCCAGTGAGTAGGCCAACTCCGTGCCACCTCAGCTTTTTGCTCATGGGGTTAACGCTATGATGTTCTGGCACAGGTAGGTTATATGGCCATTTGGGATATTGAAGCGGATATACGACCGTTCGGGATCGCCAATTCGTGCCCGGAGAAGGTGCCCTATGCAAAGATTCCATGAAGATTTTAGAATGGCCTTCGTGGCTCAAATCTGCAGATTATGGAAGCTTTGGGGGGAACCTGGAGGCAGGCACCGGCTTCTCTGTCTGATCGGTGTCCACAGAACATGTTTTTCAACTCGATGCAGCTCGACTGAATCACCACGGAGCGTCCCCGCCCACACCCAATGAGTAGACCCTGACCTCATTCCACGAAGCTGAGCCGACACACTTTTCCGAATAGCAGAGCCATCGGCCTACAACGTACGGAGTGCGGTTTTCGCAGTCCATCTGCTACAGGTCCACGTAGCAAGTCCAGAGAAACGCAAACTTGGCACCAACCGCGATGAGTTGTTGGGATTTCTCTTACTCAATTTGAAGCAGATTATAGTCTCACTGATATCGCATGATAAGGGATGCTGAAGGCTGCCGCGGGCATTCGATGCACAACCCGCTTCTGTAGCAGGTACAGGCTTGTCAAAGAACTTGAGTTGCTGTGCCGCAGTTCCTTCGTGGCAGTATTGCCTTTCCAGACGTCCGCTTCAGCACCTGCTACAAGTAACGTACTGTTCTTGACAGTTTGGTGTCTGCTCCGTGGATGTCCTGAAATTTGGGATCGTACCATCTTGGCATTTATCTTGGCATTTTTTGGGGCGTAGATTTCGTCATATAGGACATTATACATATGTAGATATGCTTCCCTCTGCCATTGCAAAGTATATCTCTGGACTTGCTGCTGGCAGGAGCTAGCTGCCAGGGCACGTTTGCACGCTGAGGCCGTCCATCCCAGAAACTTTAACTTTGGAGGTTCATAAACAAATGAATTCTCCAAACCCTAAACCCTGAACACTAAACTCTAGACCCTAAACCTCCAAGGGATTTGGAACCCCAGTAGAAAATATAATAATCTCAGCTAAAAATTAGGATTCTGGGTAACAGAAATTCAAAATTACTTTCAGGAACCTTGTAGAAACCCTAAACCCTTAACCCTAAACCCTAAAATCAGGATGACCCTCATGCAAGTCAAGGGCTCGGATCCGGCGGGCTGGAGCGGGGCTCAGGACTGAAGGCGAGGAGGTAGAGCCTTGCTTTGGGCTTATGTTTAGGGCTTAGGGATAATGGAAAAGAAATGGAAACTACAGGGATTACGTATAGGGGTTATGCAAGGATTATATAATACAGGGATTTGGGCTTTAGGGGTTTAAGGTTTTAGGGGTTCAAGGTTTTAGGGGGGCTTTGGGATCTTGGGGTCTCAGGGGGTTTAGGGTGTTAGGGTGTTAGGGTTTGGGTTTTTTGCGCTTTTTTGGTTTTAAGCTTTTAGGGGTTTGGGGTGTTAGGGTTTGGGGTTTCAGAGCTTCGGGGTATTCAGGTCTGCATTGGGGCGTTTATGGTTTAACGCCTCGAAATTTAGGGGTTTGGGTTGTAGAGTTGTAGGTTTTTTGCTGGGCTGTCAGGCGTCAGGCCTTCCGTTTTGAGAAGTTTTGTGGGGCTTTGGAGGTTTTAGGGCTTCAGGTTTGAGAGCTGTAGGGTGAAGGGTTAAGATTTAGGGTTTAGGCTATTACTGCTTTCAGGGCTTGATGTTTGAAGGCCATAGCTTTTAGGGTTGCAGAGTTTCAGGGCTTCAGGTTTGTTGGGATTAAGGCTTCGGGGCTTCTGTGGATGAGGGTTTTCAAGAATTCAGAAAGTGCAGCGGGAAGAGTTTATATGAGAGCTTCCACCACTCGGGGGTCCCTTTATGCAGGTTAGGAATTATTCTGGTACGCTTATTTTTGAACAGTAGGGGCCCCTATAAGGGAAAACTCCCATATGCGATAGGCGTTCCACAGCGTTGATGCTCAGGCATTCACAGACCGTGAAGGTCACAAATCAATCACTCAATCAATCATGTCGAGATCTCACTAAGATTCCCCATTCCTTCCATCTTCCTCCGGCCAAAGCAGATGCTGAATGGCATATGCTGCGAAATCCTGTTCCGACACTCTAAACCCTAAACAATATAAACCCTAAACCCCAATTAAGCACTTTTGTAGGGCTTGTTCTCTCATTTCTCATGGTTGATCCGAGTAAAAATATGCTCTTTTTTGTGAAAGCTACAACCAAGAAGAGATCATGATCTCAACCTATTTCGGGGACGACCATGTCCCTGTCTAACATATTTGTGAGCATGAACAATACAGGTGCTCAGTGTTTGGGTATCCAAAGCACTAGACTTGTGGCCCCCAAGATTCTCAGGTCTTGTTCTGTCCCTACACCTGACACCCAACACCCAATGCTTCGTCCGGAAGGGCTAGTAGGTACATTGTCATGCTATGACACAGCAGGTGATGTTCGACAGTAGCTTTTGGCAAGAAAGCTACTTGCTTTGTACTCTTCATGTTCCCACCCGATTTTCCACTACCTGGCTTAAACCTTGGGTTTTCCCAACCTCGAGTGATCATCGAGGTCTACCTATCTAAACCAATAGCTTATAGTTTCTATGCCATGTGCCATTCGATGTGCCAGTAGCATGCCCTGAGACCCTGTGAACGTATATAACCCCTACATAATCTCTATACATAATCTGTTACATATTCCATACCCGAACTAAATCCTTCCGGGTGGCTCCTGAGCGCGGTCATAGTCCTTCTTTTGGACACACACCTGTAGGGTTTAGTGTTTGGAGCTGTCGGTTCTAGGGTTTGGGGTTCTAAGGTTTAGATGGCTTATGAACAGGTTCTAGGTACAGCTATATGTGGCAAATGCTTTACGCTCAACCTCCTAATAAGATGTAAGGCTGACGTAGCCTTAAATTAACATTCCCTGGTTCAAGGGGGAAGCTAGGAGGTAGTAAAGGGGGGTATGGGAGGGCAACTAATGAGTTGATCGGACCATGAATGACTTATCACAGTAGAAGCACTTCCCGTGTATAGCCACACATACCCGAGAACCTGCTCTGGTGAGCCCGGCCTACGTCACATGTTTGAATTTCTGGCAGCGACTCCTTCGAAAATGAAAATGGAGTTTGGAGTATGGCTCAAGGGGGCTCTGGGGCTGGATTGGGCACGGAATTTTGAAATTATCCGGAATCATCCCCTCATGCTTAAAAATTACAAAACCAAGGTAGGTTTCCTATTTGATGTTTGGGGTGGGGTCGTGCGATCTAAATTCTGATTGCCCGTTGATACTGGCGGTATCTAGTGATTTGATTCTTCAAGGCTCCTATCGTATATTTGCTGAAACAAGAAGTGCTCCAAGCAGTCATCAGTATCACCGAACCCTCCCTTTCACGCCGAAACTCCAGTTAGCAGGCACCTGCCCCAAAGCTGCCCGCATGTCGCGCAGAAGGTCCTCAAGGACAACTTCAAGACAATCTCAGTTCTCAGTGGTTTTGGAACGTGATTGCGCATGACTATTTGCAATTGCCAAAACGAGAACATTGCAACTGTCCTACGACATTCATGGGGTCCTCACTGCACCCAGGGCCAGGGGTGAGCTGGGTGCAGGGCTTACCAACTCACCATCTGAATTGAAGATGGGTTGGCGGAAGCCGCAGCAAAGTACACACCCAGCTGCATTAGAATTGTTTTTAACATGAATTCTGCCGGCTACACCGCTACACACTGCTTTGGAAGAAGTACAAAAGGTTTGCAGTTGTTGCCCCTGATGGACAAATCCTGCGGGACACAATATACTTGCTTTTATTCAGGATTTGGTCCACCAACAGTACCAACTTAGGGCCAGCCCGAAGCACCAGAATCAACAGCGGCAGAGGCAATTGTATCCAGTTGTTACTGATTCAGATCAGCTCGTCCCTAACTTACTTGTGCCCTGTGTAATTACCTTTCACATGCTCCCACTTGATCCAGCCTCAGTCTTTGCAGCTGTAGGATGGGGAGATACAGTTACGACGGGATGATTCTGTCGTAGAATTTTTTCCCGGCAGGCCCCTGTGGACTCCTGCACGGAGGCGGCGAAACTGGGCTTGTCACTGGAGCCCGCCGAAGATCTGCACTCTGGCATGGAGAGCCTCTGTAGCACAGATGGTCCATTGATCTTGAGACAACAGATTGTAGGCTTTAGTAATTTTGGGGTTGAGGCTGTAGAGGCAGAGCGAGCGCGTTTCGTTCGCACATGATCAAAGGGCAACACTGAAGTCCCTCAAACACAATGTATCACGTTCCATCTATTGTGCAAGAACTCTGGCCGTCGTCATGCGGAAGAAACAGAGCGAACGACGCATCTGGAGAAAGAACTCCCGGGTCGAGTACAAAACAAATCTGCTGTAGATGATCGAACTCGTCAACTGAGCATATATCCACTTCTGGGTATTTGTTAGGGTCCATGGGGAGGATGTTTTCGACAAGCCCCACTGTCAATACGTCTCGCCAAGCCTACGTCCTTCAGCCCCAACCCGTCGCCCTCAATCACTCTTAAAATCCAAATTCCCTAGCTCCCGCCATGAACCTCAGACAAACCCTGTACCCCTCTTGAAATCCCAGACCCTACACGCCGCCAAACTGCTCGACTCAATCAATCAAGCTGCATCAGCTCCAGCGTGGCCGTTGCTGCTGCCAATCGCCGCTCCTTAGTGCAAGAAGATGTAATCACGTCCCCGAATAACAAACCCCCACCCCCTACTAACAATCAAAGTCCCTTTCACACATACAGTACTGGTACTAAAATGGGGGGGGTATATTGTAAGAAGGTTCGAGGTTTAGCGTTAGGGGAGGGGTGTAATTTCAAGAAGTGGGTAGAAATTTCTTTCAGGAGGTTATGGACAGATGTTGTGTTTTGGATTTAGAGATTTGGGGGCAGGGCAGTTTAGGGTAAAGAGCTGCTCTCAAAACAGGGGACCCTTTTGGGACCCGAGGGGCAAGTGGGGATTACAGAAGGATCCTGGAAAGTGTCGATTAGGGAGGACTCTGTCTATAAGAGGAATTGAGGAATCTGGAGAGAGAGAGAGAGAGAGCGCGAGAGAGAGAGAGAGAGAGAGAGCGAGAGAGAGAGCGAGAGAGAGAGAGAGCGAGAGGACGGACAGACAGGGGGAGAGGCAACGGGGGAGAGGGAGAGAGGGATTCCTAGACTTACGGTATAAGGACTAAGTCCCGCCAAGGCATGCCAGCGCGTGTTTCTCGTCTTAGGGGTCACAAGCAATTACTGAAAAAGATTCCGGATGTTTCGTAGGGTCACGCAACCAAGCATGAGGGCATCAGAGGAAAAAATGACAACTTTTCAAGCTAACATCCAAGGGTGCCCAGGTTTAGGATGTTGTCTTCGAGTCTACGTATGTGCTTTTGGGTTGCAGGATTAGGGTTCAAAACTTCGTGGCCTTGGCTTTTCCATTTCTGCTTGCTCATGGCATGGGCCTGCGTCGGGCCTCACTCTGCAGACTGCAAGCGCTTTTGAACATTCTAGAGGCCCAAGTATGTGCCCGTAGTATGGGCCCGTAAATCTGTTTCCTCAATATTACTGCATGGGGGTTTCTCAAGATTATGGGTCCCTTTGGGGCTTCTGCAGTGGAGCATCAAACTTTTAGTTGGAAGAATCTGAAAGGTGCACTCTCACTTGGGTGACTCTCCACATCAATACTCAGCCAGCAGGGCTATTGGAATAGCATCCCTACAGAGTACGTTGCCTTAACAAATCATCCGCTTTATATAGACGCCGGCATTTGTTGCGGGTGGAGGGGGGGGGTGGGGGCGGGGGTCGCTTTGAGTATTTGATTTCTACCCTAAATTTCGGATTCTAAGTACCCTCCTAGCAGTACATATGCGTCATACAGAAATTAGGACATGGAAAACTCCTGCTCCCTGTTCCCTCTTGAAAACGTGACATGGGGTTCTGTGCCACGTGTCACTACCCCTTGATCCTTCTTGCCGAAGGAAAAGTACACACCTACGATGATAGTAGTAGTAGTAGTAGTAGTGGTAGTAGCAGTAGTAGCAACGGTAGCAATAGCAGAAAAAATGCAGGAGCACGAACACTAATCGTCGTAAAAATGAGAATGACAGTAATAGCAGTAACAAGTTCTTGCTAACTTTGGTAAACCCTAAACCCTAGTCCCTAAACCCTAACCCCTAAAGCCTAATCCCTAAACCCCACTCCCTATAATCCCTAAACCCCTAGCCCTTATAATCCCTAAACCCTAATTTGGGCAACTACCATTTGAGGCGCCGGCGGCAGCTCCCAGGCGTCCCCGGTTGCGGAAAACCTGGGCCATCTGGCCTCAGCTCACTCAAAAACCTCAGTACCCTTCCCATTAATTCTAACGGGTTTAGGGGTAGGGTTTGGGGATTAGGGTTTAGGGTTTAGGGTTAGGGTTTGGGGGTTCAAATTTAAAAACTTGTTTTTTCCGGACCTTTTCTGCTGGCAATCAGTCCCTGAGACGCTGTACCAATTTAATAGGGTTTAGGGTTTAGGGTCAAGGTTAGGAGATTAGGGTTTAGACTTCCATACCCTCCTCCAGGACCTCTTTGTACCCAAAAACAGGAGATATGGTCCCTAATACTGGGCATTTAGGGCGAGGCACGCTGGTATTTGGCCGTAGGCTTTCGTGTAGGTAGGCTTCCGTTTCGCTGGCAAGGCCAAGGAATTTTGCGGGTTCAGGGTTTGGGGGGGGGAGGGGATAATTCCGACATGTTAAGTTGAGTCCAGCTTGCATTAAAGACGACGCATGGCCTTTGGGATTCAAATCCTCAAAGTTGTACAAAACCGTGTCATGTCATATTCTTGCCCTAGACGTAGGATTCAAGAGACACTTCCTGGATTCAGGCATCTCAGCAAGCAATTTTTTGATGTTATCTTACAACTTCAGTTATGATAGCAGACCAGTCTTTGCTTTG
>CAJNIZ010046311.1:1029-16334 GCA_905231905.1 Symbiodinium pilosum | reverse complement strand
GTAGTGCCCCTAAGAGATGGCCACTTTAACCCACGCTTGCTAGGTCCGGGCAGCAATCGCCACATTAACGTTACTACGGTTACTGGCCGCCTCCTCGGGGAATTTATATTCGATTTGAAGTAAAGTGTAGGCCCTAGGGGGGGCGGCTACTACTACTACTACTACTACTACTACTACGCCCTGACGCTTGTGCCCTGCACTGACTCTAGGATCGCGCAGGCCCTTAGAGCCCAACTTTGAATCCCCAACCCCGGCAACCAGGGATAATGGAGAATGAAATGGAAACTACAATAACATATTGGGGTTACATAGGGATAATGTAAAATAACATGGAAACTACTAAAATATGTCGGAGTTTCATAAGGATAATGGAAAATAGAAAGGAAACTACTGCAGTATATTGGGGTTATTTAGGGATAAGGGAAAATAAAAATGGAATCTACTATAGTATCTTGGGGATCTGTAGGATCCCTAACAGCCCGCAACCGTAAGCCCCAAACCCAACAACCCTGGCCACATGCGCTGATTGATGCCTGCATCCGCTCAGCCAGGATCTCATCGGCTGCTGTATAAGCATCCTTGGGCGTAAAGGTTTAGGGTTTAGGTCACCCGGCTTAGGGAAGTTTAGGGTTTGGGGTGAGGTTTGTAGCTTCCCCCCTCCGTGAATACGTAGCATTCACAAAGCAAGCCCTTACATGACAAGTGGTTGAAGTAGCCGAGGTAGCTGGCTGGATTCCTATGTCTGATTGCCTGGTCTTTCATACCTCGCTGGGAAATCTTGTTCCAACTAGAAAGGCAATCCCCAAAAGGCCTTAAGGATAAAACTGTGATTCCCAAACCTCTTGCTTCTGCAGCCTCAAGTGCTCATAGTTCGGGTTCTATGGTACGACCTGGCAGATTGCCATGCAGGATTTCTACCAACCCCCAACACATAATTCTTTGTAACCCTGGAACACTTCAATGGTGATGCTTGTAGTAGCTTACTAAGCTGTAGAGCATCGTATGAATGCCGCCTTTACATGATCTACCGTCCTTAAACACAGGAAGCTCTACTTTGTGCATCTTCCCACCCGTACGAAAACTGTGTGTCGCAGCTTGCAGCCGAACAAGTGCAAATACCAAGCAGCTTGGATCGCATGCCTTAACTAGATAGATCTGGGGTCATTCCCCCTTACAGTAACTGCTACCACAATGGGTTCCTTAATAAGGCCCCTTTAAGGACAGTTACTGGGAGGGGGAATGACCCAAGATAGATCCAACATGCAACTCTTCTAATGAGCTGCCGAAAGCTCAAGGCTTAAGTTAACGGCCACAAAGAGTCGATGGCTCCTTCCGCATCACCATCCCACCAGAGGATGCCTGCCGCAAGGTTGAGGTTAGTTATATATTGCTATGTACGGGTTATATGGGGATAATCGAAAATAGAATGGAAACTATTATTTAGGGTTTGATAGCTCAGGCTCTGGGATTTGGGACACAGGGTCATATGGTTGTGAGAACCCAAGACCTCTGACCTGAGGATCATATTAACAAGCACGTTTGTGGATCGCTGTGCCTGCGGCACTTAAGGTCAGTGCCGTGATTCTACAAGCAGACAAAAAAGAAATAAACATCACACTACGGCTCCCAAGTGCGAATAAAAAGACATTTCTCCACTGAGAGCTTGGTGGGGTTGCTGGGTGTCCGCTGGAGCAAGGACTTTGGGAGTTCGGGGTGGAAGGTCCGACTGAAGCAGATAGTTGGGGGGAACGACCATCCAATCTCCATATGCTCATGTTCTACGTAAGGCAGGGCGGGCTATTAACACCCAAATCAGGGCCCCCCTTTTGGACAGTTCCATGCTTTGCCCGCAGGCTCACAAGTGCATGCGCTTAGATTCTTACATTCTTAGGTCACGGTTGCTGGCTGCACGCCAGATTTTAAAGCACAAGGCCAAGTCCCGACCTTCTACCCCAGACAACTACTAATCTTACTGATCAACAACCCACACTCCCGGCATCATTACATCCTGAAGAACATGAGACGCATGTCCGGCCTCCATACTTTGAGAGCAGCTCAACATGAAGGTCTGTGTTGCCTGACTCACACTTCTAAGCTTCCCTACGCTAAAAGCTCGTGGGGGCAGCGCCCACATAGAGAATCATGAAGTAAAAGGCTAAGACAGCCAAGACACGGCTTAGGTACCCCCCAAGGCCGCGGAAAATGAAACCCTTCTCTTACCAACAGAGGGATGGATACGCAGAGGTACCGAAACTCTGTGAGAACTCCTTGGTTGCTACAAAGGACCTTGAACCCAGTTACCATGATGAGCAAACTATACTACTTGCTAGATATACATACATCTTCTCGCAACCTAGTCTAAGTTCCTCAAGAGCCACTCAGACTTGTTATACCTGTAGCTCTACAAGGCTGGTCCCAATTAAGGGCAATGGAGGTCAAGGGGTCCATTCCACTGCGGCACCCCTCCTAAACACACATGGGAGCCCATCAGCATGGTTCATCTAGGCTGCTCTCATAGGGGAATTGAATGCACATAGCTCTAAAGGTGATACTACAGCATATGGACCTGAAAATTCAGAATCCGGGTTTGCAGTAACATGTACAGTCATTCCGAAAGGACGGCTATCAAACTAAGGCGAACACATCTTGCTACCTGATAAACTAACCTTTGCACTAAGCATGGCTTCTCGAGGCACTAGCTGTCGGAAAGAATCTAATGGTCCCAGGGGAATCCTTCGCTAGTAGCGCCTATATAAGTATAATCTTCAATGGTATACTGTTCCCATGCTTTTTCCCTTCCCTGTTTCCCGAACATAAACCACCAACTGGAGTCAATGCTCATGCTTGTGAAGCTGGCTTTTCCCTGGAGCCTAAACCCCAAACCGGCGCTCTGTGACTTATTGTGTAGTCTGCTACATTAGAAATTCATCAATTTCCCCCAAACAGTCTCCACAAGCCTCAAGAATGGCCGCTCTCATGGCCACATCATCCCAGCATGTCGCTATGGTGCGAGAATAAAACCCCATTGGGTGAACCACCACTCCCGCTTCAAATACAGAAAGGGCTGTACATTTGTCTGAGACGACAGGTACACGTCGACCTCCAAGCCCATGTCGGAATCCAGTGTGTGTGAGCTGCTACAATTGAAGCGTCCTCCAGACTTGGCCTTGGAATGCAACTACCACCCTATAGTGTTGTTCAAGGACCCGTAGCACCTTGCAAGTCAGACATGCCAACATAGACATAGTCTAACCCCGAACATGCAACCCGAACCGGCGGGGCTCCTTTACCACACCCCAGCCAGACCCAAGAACCTCTGCACGCCGCGATGCAATCCCTATACCCACCCTAAATCTTAACCCTAACCCTCAACCCAGAAACCCCCCCAAACCCGATCAGACCCCCAACAGCTGTCGAAGAGCAAAGAGGACACGACTCGTCAGAGATTTTCTCCAATTGATCCTCCAAGAGGTCCGCCGCACGTTCAAAGCGGGACCTTGGGAAAAAGGGTTTCGAGCACCCCCTAAAACTACGTCCCCCACTAAGATGTACTTCTCTACTTATATACATATATCTGAGATTTCCCAGAGTTAGGGGTACCATTCTAGGGTCTCTACAATAAGGACTGTTACATTTGGGGGTCTATATTGGGGTCCCCTTGCTTGTGGAAAACTACCAGAAGACGTGCCCTGCGCTCCTAAAGAATGAGGGCGGGGCATAGCGAGGCTCGATTTTAGGATTATAGCCCCCTTAAGTAGATAGAATATGGGGTCTATGGAGATCTTAATATAATATACTCGAAGCCATATTCTATCTACTTAAGTGGGACTATAGATGGTTGTTACCCGGAGCTGTACCTGCAGGACAGCTTCGTAAGAGGCTTGATCAGATCTTCTCCGTGCGTATTCTGAACTCCCCTGGCCATGCCTGACAATGCAAGCACAGTGATACGTTCCTAAAAGATTCGGACCTGCGTATATGCATAAAAAAATCGCAGGCCGAGCCATCTTAACCTTCAAACCTGAACTGGCCCAAAACAATCCTCAAACCCATGAACCAACCTGGCCGTAGCTACAAGCCCAAACTTTCTTGCGTTGCACCCAGCGGCAAGCCAAGGAAGTGATCGGCAGTGACCTGGGCTACAAAACAAACGGAACCTTATTCTGCTGTGTCTCTGAGGACCACTGTAGCTTTCTTTGTTCAGAAACCCTCTGAAGACCCAACTGGCACCAATCGAAAGCAACCAAGCGCAGGCAAGTTGGACCTTTCTTAGGTAGAACTCAGGTGCGGGAAAGATTGACGCTTGGTTTCCCTAGCCATGATTTCCCCGCCAGAGAGTACATGCAAATTCTAAGGTGCATGAAATGGGACAGGCACTGGGTGACTGGTTCGAGGGCTTTGCAAGAGGCATGAATGATATTCACCAAACTTAACAAGAATCCTTCAACACGTTGTACGTAGGAGACTCTCCAAACTCGCCACCCCTTGCTTTTTAGGCTATGACATCCAAACCTTGAATGATAGCAACTCTCGAAATTTCATAAAGGTCAAAGGCTGCCAAAAGTCCTTCTCTCCACACATGCTTTTGAGCCTGCAGATAGGCTTGATGCCTGGACTCCCCCTTGCAAACACTTTCCCCCATCCCCTGCAACATCCGGGGCCGCAGCCATTACCCGCAGCGCCCTTTGCTTCAACTGCTCTGGGCTCAGTTCTTCCTGCAGTCATGTAATGGAATAGTCATAGTAGTAGTCATAGTAATAGCAATAATAAGAATAATAATGATGGAAAGAGTAATAATAGTAGCAATAGTAGTAACAGTAATAATAACAGCCATAGTACTGGCACTAGTGATAGTAATCGCAAGGAATGTTAACGAACCAGAGGGAAAGCCTTGGAATTCTTGGCTCTCCTGGGGTACCTGTACTAGGGCGGGTTATATTAGCTATAATCCAAAACTCCTTGTATCGCAAAACATTCCCTCTATAATACTCCCTATATAAGCCCCTGCATATACTCCTTTAAGGAGTTGGATCCCTATTACAATACGGCACCTAATATTTAGGGCACACAAAAAAAGACCATAATTTTCACAACCACCCCCATGGGGAGCGTCTTCAGCTCCCGGATGCAAGAATTCAGGGTTTAGGGTTGTAGGGTTTTAGGGTTTAGGGTTTAAGGGTTTAGGGTCGCATACGCGAAATACATCTGGGCAGGCCCCCGACTTCAAACCTCAAGTGACAGCCGCAAAGCCTTGGCCCCAATGTGAAAGCCTAAACCAATTCTAGTCCCCCTTAAGTGGACAGAATATAGAATTCCCTCCCACCAGTCCGTATTGTATCTACCGCAGGGGACTATATATTATCTCTGGTCCTTAACCCTCAGCTCTTTTCGCCAGGATTCCAAATCCCGCATCCCCACCGCTTGAACCGCAGCTGATAAGTTCTTTGACCCTCAAAACAGAATCACTAAAGTACAGTCCCAACTCATACCTGCCGCATAAGTGATTTCAAGGTTACCTACTTAGCAACTGAGGAAGTCCTAAGCCAAAGTGCAACCCTAAACCCTAAGCCCCTAAATCCTAAACCCTAAACCCGCCTCTTGGGGAGGAGGCGGAGGATCCAACATCGGGGACTCCGCAGGCAGCTCAACAGGTCCGTCCTGCTCTGGGGTTTTATATTGGGGATATATTGGGGTTATGTTAGTGATATATATATATATATTAGGCTTATATTAGGGTAGGTGTCTCTGTCCCTGATATCTAGGGGTTGGGTTTGCTGACTTAGGCAATACAGCTTAAGGAGTTTGGCGTTGAGTGCCTCGCCACAACAAAAGACCCTTAAGCCTTCAAGGCTTATAGATTTGGACCCTTACGAAATCAGTTTCAAGACTGTCTCCCTCATGAGACGTTGGGATGAAGATAAGGAGCCCAATGATGGACTTCAGGGATTTGGACTTACTGTAGGGGTTATGTAGGGTTATATAGGGATAATGGAAAAGAAAATGGAAACTACTATTTGGGCTTGCTCTCATGGTCTGTGTCAACAATGCGGCTAAGATCAGGCTGTAGGGTTTTTGGATGATTGGTTTTGGAAAGTATGACCTGGCTAAGGATGTGACATAAAGGATTCCAGGGTCAGGGCACGAATCCAATCTTCGTATGTCAATGTATTGCTTTGGCGAAAGGAATTTGCGGCAATTGAGATCTAATGATATGTCAAGTGCATGGTGTAAAATGTACGGGCATTCGGCATGCTGACGCTAGTTCTATGATTCGACCAGCAGTGCAAAGCAGCCATCTTTTTGCTAAGGTTCGCCTCCAAGCCAACAACCAACAAGAAAGGAGTTCGTGGGCTGTCACATCACATGCGTGAAAGCTTTCAAACTTGCCTTTTGCCCAGAAACTTGATGCTTTATCACGACAGGCACACCAAGGAACGTCGCTCTGCTGAAATCTATCCAAGCCGGCATTGCAGGCGTGAACTTACCCGCTTCATGCCCCCCAGAAGCTTCAAATTCCTTAGCATTACTAGTACTGCTGCTACTAGTGTTACTATGAATAATATTGCTACTATTATCATTACTATGCTTACTGTTGTTACTACTATCTTCCCATCATGGTTCTAAACATTCTCGGCACCAAGCCCAGAGCCCAAACAGTTTGCATTGCTTCTGTAGTCTCCTTTGACCTACAATAAAAATATCAGTTCTATTAATTCCTGAGAGTTTTAATTCCTAAGGAGACTACATTAGACCAATCATTACAATATTAGTTCCAATAATTCCTTAGGGTTATAGTCCCCCACATATGCCTCATATTCTATCTAATTAAGGGGGACTATATTAATTCCAAAGGAGACTACAGGCTTCAGCTCACCTGTTCCACCACCGTAGCATCCTCGGTAGCCGGCGTCGCGCTTGCGGCCTGCCCAGGAGAGAGACAATCCAGGCATGTCGCCAAAGGCATGTTCACTTCGAAGACATGGGAGTTTAGGGTTTAGGGATATTACCCCCAATAAGGAGAATCTAATGGAACAGACACTGGAAACTGCGATTTTATCTAGGGTATTTCCCTTCCCGCTTGGGTTTGGGGGTTTAGGGATACCTTTCCCAGATAATTAATGGACATGGGTTCCTTTTTAAGGACTATGATTATACTAGGGACTATACTAAACTACAAGAGAGACCCCTTTGGACACCATTAAAGGTTCCTAGCTCACATAAAGCCTGGCAGAAGCACAGCAAATGAGCGATAAGATGAGCTATATGGGTAGTTCCCAAAATTAGGGCCACATTTTGGTGCCACTACATATTAGTTACCGTAAAATACTGTATAACCTCATGCAAAGGGCCCAATATTTTGAGAATAACCATATGGTGTCTCCGTTTAGGTAAGCATTTTACGAAACAATAGTGTTCTATAACGGTAGCCCTTAGAGCCTATAATTAAGATATTGCCTGGTCATAAGCTGGCCGTTTCGCTGACTAGATCTCAATTCCGAGGAAAGCCACATTTCTTTTTGCGCGCTGTGCGAGCTTATAGAGGCTTCTGTCTCCGGCTGTGAGACATGCCATGAACTTGTGGGCAGCTGACAAGCCAAAGCGCACCCAGCTAGTGCTGAAAGAGAGAACCCTGAAGTTCTCTCAGTCCTAGGAAAGTACTACACTTCAGATGGTGAAAGGTGGTGCAAGAGAACCATCCTGAACAGTATCAAAAACCCCGGAAACTTGATTCTTAAATTCATGATTCTGGATTGCAGGGCTGAATTACCAGGACAGGTGTCGTACGAAAAGCCTAGGTCCACCTGTGCAGACCCTCAAAAATAATGAAGGCAAAACGATAGATTAGTAATTGGAAATTGCCTATGACTGCACCAGCTTAAAGGCGACGCCCCATTGCCTTTTTGGAGCTTAAAGGGAAGTGGGGGAGCGGATACCTCTGACAATTCCTACAAAATACCTATCTATGGTACCTGCCCGCTTTCCATTAGCTGCCAGCAAGTTGCTGGGTAGACTTGTGTTATCTTGCCTGGCACAGAACATAGCCCTCGTGCGGATGCAAGTTGGTGATCCTCGTCCTGCCCTCGGTCATAAACTTCTGTCTGCAAGCCACCGGGTCCTAAACAAAAAGTGGGGGCTCATTGGTAGTGGGCAGCGTGTAGCTGAGGAGCTGTGACTCATTAGAGTGTATCATAAATGCTCTCAAAGTCTTGCCTTCTGAGAATTTCCCGCTCCAGGTGTGAAGTCCAATAAGCCCCTGTGAACATGCCATCGAAACTGCAGCCGCCCACTGTAGCGATACACGCCGACTCATTTGCATCTGCGGTGCCAATGCTGGGGCAGCTGCTGACGCACGTTCTAGTTCTAGAGTTGCTGTCTTGGTGTTTGAAATACTTCTCAAAGTAAAATTGTAGCGTTTCGCGAGGGTGTACAGGCATAATGTACTTTGCGTGAGGGAGCAGTACTATTGCGAACTGCAGGTGCTCATAAACATGAAGCCAGGTGCTGGAGAGGAACCATAACTCAGGGCTAACTAAGGCCCTGCCTGGTGTGCATTCAGCCCCTGTTTGCTTTCTAGGCCCTTCACAGCCCCCCGAGTAAACAAGTCATGCTGAAAAAGTGCAAACGACGTCTGAACCCTCGTGGCAGCTGCTGCTCCAAACTTCAAGCAGTGAGAATGGTCACCATGCTGGCCCTGCACTATGGACAGCTGTTAGTGGCCTAGGACACCCACGAGCGACCTGTTGAGAGCCCAGCACGTTTCAGCCCTCTAAAGGCTTGCCACAACAGTTCCGATTTTCAAATGTTTTTCAACCCAAATTCAAGCCCCAAGACTGCTAGAAAGGTCATTGGAAAGTTCTTCATTTGTGCTTTGCCTGTTTTGAGGGTATTTGCACCTTTCATCGGTCTCCAAGACCATCACACATGAACAGAGTCTTCTTGCGGGTGGTAGCTTCTAAGCCTTCTGCTCCTGCTCACTTCGGGTTGCGCAGGACCAGGATAACCTAACCCAGGCCGGCGGGTGTTTTTGGGACATCACCAATGCAAATGTAGGGGCAGTCTGTAGGGATGAAATTGGGGGGCAGATTATATTTTGGGCTCGCTGCAGGAATTTAAACGGTCAACAAACATCTCAAAAGTTGAAAATTATCATTACTACTATTAAACGTGTTCCAGATTCTGGCCCGGTCACGGAGTCCCCTCGGAGGAACATCTTGCTGATGAAGCGATCCTTGTTGACTGGCTTAGCCTCCGGACAAGGGTCCAGCGTCTATGGGCTTCCCGGTGCTGTACCTATGGTTCCCCTTAAGTAGATGGAATATGGCTTTGGGCATATTATACAAGATCCCCATAAATCCCATATTCTATCTACTTTGAAGGGCCTGATGAATGTATTTACCTCTAGCAGCTACTCTACTTCAGCGGGACTACAATTCTGCCGGGGGCCTCATGAATTTCAATTAAAGCAGCTCTACCTTCTACCATTCAACTGACAATGTCGTTGCGAGCAGTTTGGCGCTAGGTGTAAAACCCCAATCCCCCAAACCCTGATCGACCTAAACAGCAAGCGCTGGAGCACCCTGAAGAAGAATTGCTTTGGGTGGCACGTCTTACCAGGACTCGACATGGATGTATGTAATTTCACGTGCTAGTAGCCAGCAGGATTCTCAGCACAGAACCGAATTCCATCCCTGTCAGGGACACTAGCCTTCTTCTTGCCACCATGCGGGGTCTCGGTCCACATTTCACGGACCTGCACCAAGCGAATCTTGACAAGCCTGTGACCCCCAACTTGGTCCATCTACTCCTTGATAGAGTTCCCGTCTTCAGGAATTTCATATTCAACACCTTAGGCTAGCACATGTTATAACCATGCATCTCCCATTCAAGACAGCTTTGTAGAATCTAGCCAATCTAGCAAGACCATCGTGACTGTTCCTGCGGTTCGCACACACATCCTGTGAGCGCCATCGTTTCAGATATGCTGACGGCACCGGACATCTCAGGCCAGCACGTTCTCCAGCACCATGTTAGAATGGCGATCGAAAGCCTGAATGGAAAGGTAAGGCAATAAAGCTACGAATTTGCAGTCTTGAAAAAATGACAAGTAAAACAGACATACACGCATGATTTCCAGACTGCCGCGGCCGTGGCCAACAACTTACACCTAATCTTGCAGGATGCCTCGGTTTACCCGAACTCTCTGCCTTGACGCGAGCCAAGATTTTCCGGTTGTTCCGGCAATTGATCAGCACCTGGCAGTCTTCCCGGCTTTAGAGCTGCAGGGCTTGCAAAAACGGAGTTGGGTGATTTGCTCTCGTCATGCAGCTTGATTACTTGATAGGCCACCATTCCTTCAAGGCTGCATGTAACTAATGGAGGGTGTAAGGGATGTGCCTGACAAAGAACAACTCCTATGGAGATCCAGTCAAAGCTGCGGTGGAGTGAGGAGTGGACCGTTATTCTGATGATCAATTACTGGGATTACTGACGAAATACTTGCGTATGCAGGGAAATCTTCGCCAAAGTGCGCTGCACCTTGGGCAGATAGTTGGTAAGTCGCGTGACCTGAATCCCGAAGCCTTGCAACCTTCACCCTACCCTGGACAACCCTAAGCAGGAAAGCCAGAGCCTTCAAGGTGACTCTTCGGCGCCCCAAACCCAAACCCCTTGGCGCTTAAACCTGACACGATCTGACACGTTACAGACTGGCACCTGCGAGTTGTCTTTCACGCACTTCCTGAGCTGGACAATCTGTTGTTTCATGGGGCGTGGGCCTGAAATGTGCAACGCTCACGAGGGCAAAGCAAGATACTAGTTCAAAGTCCCCATAGCCCTGGCTTCCGCCATGAATAGGTGGCTTGATTCTTTGGCCTGTGCACTTGCACCTGCAGCCTTGGCAAAACGTCTTGAAGAAATGATGAGCAACTAGGCACCGTCACCCCTCTACCGAGTGAGCAGGTGTGTGTGTGTGGCCAATAGACAAGAAGATCTCCACACGCCCTATGTGATGTCGCCTCATCTGATCGTTCTGAGGGCACTTGCCAACATCAGTGTTGGCCTACTGCTGCTGGAAGCCCGATAGGCGCAGCTGTCGCTTTTGTGGCTACAATGACCCTGGCTCTAAAAAGGAATGCTGAACAATCCCTAGAACAAGCAGGTTCGGACATGATACATGCTAAGACGCGCCAGCGGAGACTTCCAAATAAAACTCCGCAGTTCTAACCCTGTGCACACTAACACCACCCAAACCCAATGTAATACTCAACCCAACACAAAAGCCAATTCTTGAAACCTTCACTCACGCACCTTTTGACAACCATGTAGAACACTTCACCAAAAGCAGCCTACTGCTTGATGCCCTTCAAAAGGCCTAATGGCCTAATGATTTTTGATCTCCGGAAATCGAAGCCCAGTGGCTGGAGGACTGACAACGGGCCCACGTCAAAGTTGTCTTTCTCCTCCACCTCTGAAGGAGCGCTTTTGTTTTACAAGCAATCCATGGATTCCTAACTCCTACTGCTCATGCTACTACTTCTTCTGTTCTACCTCTCCTGCTACTACCAGTACAGCCTCTACTGCCATGTCTTCAACAACCCTATCACCTCTAATCATCATCATCATCATCAGCTGCTGCTGCTGCTGCTGCGGCGGTGCCTTGCAGGCTCCTGTTCCTGCTACTACGACGACAATGATGACGACTATTCACCCTCATCCTCATCCTCCTCATCATCATGACCGTCGTGATGAGCACTATGCATGCTGCTGTCGTCAAGACCACTATCACCGAAATAGAACCCTTCTCATTATGCGTCTTCTTGCGGCACTAGTACAGTGCTCAAGTCTTGCTCGTGTTCATACTACTTCCACTCATCACTGAGACTAAAGCCGTGCCGTGGCTTCTGTCCACGGAAGTCCTCCGAAACTTAAAGACCTGGCCTTGCCCTCTTCTGCCATTGCTCCGGCGTAGTGACAGCCAACAGCTCTCGTGCTTGAGCCCAGATATCTCTTGTGTTCGGTACGGGTTCAAGTTGCAAGTGCTTAGGGTGGAGAACTTGCTTTGCTGGGAATCAGAAGCAAGCTTATGCCATGCTCTCTCAACTGCTCCGCACCCCATGTCGCTTTGGGCGATGTCCGAACATTGCAACTACTTACTGCTGAGCTACACACCCTACAGTAGAACCCTCAGGTCCTTAGCTCTGACCATCTCATTCCTGAATAAAGCATACCTGCTGCACTGCTCATAAGCGAGCCCCATACTGTCAGGCCTCATGGGACCTTAAAGAGCCTCAAGGAAGCCTGAGGTCTTAGGGTCTTAGTTCTGGTCCCCTGAGCACTCTTTACATCCTACACCTACACTCTCTTACTCGAAAACTCAGAAAAGCATCAACTCCCCCGCAAACCAGACACTGATCAACCCTGCAGCCAAACAACAAAAAGGCCATGACAATCAGAGTAGCAACGGTCGTAGTGTAGAAGTTCATATCATGGTGAGACATCAAGGTATGTTGCATAGCTATTTTCGTGTCTCTTGATGTGCTTTCTTGTCCAACTCACGCAGCTTGCACGGTCCTTCTCATCATCTCGTAGCTACATGTGCTCCATTGAAAATCTGCTGGGGCCCTAGGTTTTTGGGACAGTGATGCGTTTTGACAGCACCGTCTACATAGAGCAGGGGCCTCCTGTTTTGGCGGAGGGAAGCTCTCCGAAACAGAATTATTTGTAACCATATGTGCGAGGCGTGTTGCCATGAAATTCATGTTAAACTTCAAGCTATACCCTGCACCAGGTTCTCCCTGATCAACCCTAAACCGTATCAGCACTATAAACTCAAATCGTAAAAAAACAAAAAAATACGCCCTAAACCCTATAAACCCGAAGACCCTAAACCCTAAACCCCCAATAGTAGTCTCCATGTTCTTTTCCATTATCCCTATATAACCCCAATATTATATATCCCTATATAACGCCTATAATCCCTGTAGTTTCAAGCTTTGCCGCAACTCGCCAGGCCTTTGATCTGGCTTTGGCTTTGGGCCTCTTGCCAGCCTCATGCCATTTTTCTGGCCTTTGGTTAGCTGGGAATGAAGGAATGGAAAAGAAAATGGGAACTACAATAATGGGTTATATACAAAAATATGGACTACTATAAGGATCCATTCCTTCATTCCTAGCTAACGAAAGGTCCGTTTTGTGTGGCGACCAACATCCCTGAGGCAAAATTCTTGCGAATTTGCGAATTTAATTCGTGACGGGTTTGGGGTGTACATTGCCATCTAGTTACACAAAGATTACCAAGGATGCTGCTGGCAATGATTCCATCCCTGCAGTATGCATGTTCGGGGGAGAGCCCTGCCATAGGATGTAGGCGTCCGGAATCTTGATTCTTGATTGAGGCATAAGAACTCTGCCGTGGACAGCCCCTGCAACAAGACTCCTGACTGGGCCAGCAAAATCTGAGCAGCAAGTCCAAACAACGAGCAACTGAGTGGTTGGATCTCTCTCGTCAAAGTGTGAGGCATCCCTGACTACGAGGCCGCAATTCCGAAAACTTACCTCAGGTTGGCATATATACACACGAGTGTATGTATATACTATACCCAGGCTATACAACGCTTCCCGTACCCTAAACCCTAAATAGTAGCTTCCATTCTTCCATTATCCCTAGATAACCCGGTATAGTATCCTAAACCCAACATGTTCGGGGGAGGGGGCATTACACACACGATCTGGGCGCGACCTGCTTTCTGCTTGTGTATAGAGTGAGCCTGCTCCACAGGAACACGAAGCGACCCCAAGTTTCCACTTCTAGAACCGTACGTCAGTACATGCTAAAGTCACGGTCCACTTTGGTGCTCTTTTTGTAGTAAAATCCTACCGGCTCCCTCCCACATACCTGGGCATGTACGCAGGGGTCTGTGGGCACATGTGCGCAGAAGACATGGACTACTCGGCTCACCGCGCCTTCGGAGGTGTCGGCGCTTTCGGTGGACTGGGCGATAACACCTTTCCAGGGCTGGCGGGCGTGCAGCATTTGGGGGCCTCTCCAAGTAGGAGGCCTTTTGGGTTCATGAGCAAAACGGGATGATGAGGTCCGAATCGAGATTGAGGATTGTTTGAGAAACCAGACTGCGCCTCTCAAAACAGGAGTTATGGGTTCAGCTGGCAGCGTCTTTCTGCTTGAAGTAGCAAAGAATTTGCATCTACTGCCAAGAATGCAGATAGGACAGGCGCCCACCCTCCTGCTAAAGGCCTCATTGCTCAGTCAGGAGATGACGGTGGAATATGGAATTGGCTGCAGGAAGCTTGGGCGCGTGAGTAAGGCTCCTGGACACTGCAGTATCAGCCAACACCAAACTCCGTAAAGCAGCAATCCGTCCGAGAAGACAACACCATCATCACAATGGCATTGGCGAACCGAACGAGGCACCTTGAAACCGCCGCCGACGCGCACAGCTGTTGGCGCGCCTCAACTTTTCCAGCAGAGGATCTTTGGATTGAGGCGCCTGCCACACGTAGACCTCAAATGATCACTACTGTGCATGATGGACACCCTGCACCATCCTAACAATCTTGTCCCCTAAGCCATGAACCCAAAACACACTGGCTGCCCAGGATCTGCACAAGCAAGATCGCCCCTATACAACCCCCAAGATACTACAGCCCTTACCATATAGGGACTACCAGAAAGGGATCCCCAGTTCTCGGAAATTCTCAATCCCCAAATATCATCAACTATCCCTCTATACCCTGGGAAAAATATCCTCACATAGTCCCCATCTAGCCCTAAGCCCTATGTAAACCCTAGACCCTTAACCCCAGACCCTGAACCCTTAACCTGAACCTTAAAACGTAAAACCCTAAACCCCTTTGCATCCAGCCTAAACCCGAATTCGCCAAGCCTTACCTTTGCTCTACCCAAAGGGCTCAATACCCCTTAAATAAGGAATATACCTTAACTATTATTAGGACACCTAATATTATTTGAGGTATATAGTCCCCCTTAAGTAGATAGAATATGGGGTATATGGGAATCTGATTCTAATATACCCAAAGCATATTCTATCTACTTAAGGGGGACTATATTCTCCAATTAAGGGGTATCGGGCTCCCTGGGTGCCCGAGGTGGCGGCTCTTGGTAGAAGCTTTTGGCGCCAAAGGCGGCGGCCGACGCTTAGCTGTGGCTTTCGGAGTCCTGGATGTTTGGGAGGTTCAAGCGGCATAATCTTGGGATACTGGAAAGTAAAATCATGCCCAACCAACCGACCGCAAACACCAGCATCGAATCGGATCGACGATCGAATCGA
>CAJNIZ010046310.1:12591-40796 GCA_905231905.1 Symbiodinium pilosum | reverse complement strand
TTTGGGCCGGGGGCGTGTTTTTTTTTGCTGTTTGGGCGGAGGACGGGAGTTCACTCACTTACCCGTCTGCCTGGCTCGCCTTTAAGCGACCCAACAACAAAAGAGACCGAACAGCAAGAAAAAAAACACGGGTTCCGGTTACCAACAATAGCATGCGTCCTTGCTCGTGCCGGCCTGCGTCCCCCGCCCCGCCACAAGTCACACCTAGTCTTGAAAACCCCAAGCCCTAAACCTTAAACTCTAAACCCCGCCTACACAAGCTTGGTAAACGTTTCGAGGGTGGAAGAAGTCTTGCCCCATCCTACTTGGAGGTTTCATTTTTCTGGATTGTGGTTGGGGAATACAAACTAAGTTACCACAATATGAAAACGTAGTGAATACAATGGTTTCCGTGTTAAGGTAACTTAGTGGAAATATGGATCCTTAGAGGGTCCAGAAGGGGCCGACGGTTTGACAACCGCTCTTTCAGAAATGACACAGTACCATGTGAACTTGAGTTCAAACCGGCTCGCAAGGCCTTACAACCTATATTATACGACCCACTGTAAGGAGAATACACCATAAACCCTATAAGCCCTCAACCCTATATAACCCCCTTTATGAAGTTCAGACTCTAAACCCTAAGTCCTAAATCCCAAGCCCCGAACCCCTTTAAGGAGTTTAGACCCTAAACCCTAAGCCCTAAAGCCTATATAGCCCCTCATTATTCAGTTTAGATCCTAAACCCTAAAACCTACGCCCTAAACCCTACATAACCCCCTTTGAGGAGTTTAGACCCTAATCCGAAACCCTAAGCCATAAATCCCTTTAAGGAGTTTAGACCCCAAACCCTTAACCCTAAGCCATAAACCCTATATAGCCCCCTTAAGGAGTTCAGACCTTAAACCCTAAATCCCAAGCCCTACACCCTAAGCCCTAAACCCTAAGCCCCACACCCTAAGCCCTAAACTCAAAGCCCTACGCGCTGTAAATCCCCCCCCTAGCATTTTAGACCCTAAAACCCTAAACCCTAAATCCCAAGCCCTACACCCTAAGCCATAAACCCCATATAGCCCCCTTAACATTTAAGGAGTTCAGACTCTAGCTCATATGGGCGTTTCTGGGGAAACTCCGCACCAGGAAACCATTGACATGATAGGGTTCAGGGTTTAGAATGAAGGGTTTAGGACATAGTTAAGGTTTAGGCTCTGTGGCATGAAGACAAGTCCTGAGACGTCTCATAGGGTAGACAGCTGCTGTCTGCAGTGAAGCATATGGTTTAGCGGTTGCGGTTGCAGATACGAAGATTTCCAATAATTGTGAATCTCCATTTTGGCACTCCCCCAAAGAAGGATGATGCAGTACACTGGGGTATATCATCATGCGCCCCCCCTGTTGATGGAAACTCCACTTGCAGAGATTTGTCCCTGAATGTATGCAAAACCCGTAGGCTCTCATACTCCTATCCGGATTAGGGTTTAGGGCACATGCTGCAGGGGTTTCTCACATGCCCCATAGGATCCTACATGGGACTACATTGTCCCCCAACCCTATACCCTAAACACCCTAAACCCCGTAAACCCCCTCAAAACCCTAAACCCCTGGGCCCCTGACAAGAGCGAGCCTCACCTGACGAAGGGAACATCCAATGAACAATCAAATAGACAAAGAAAGGGAAACCCTAAACCCTAAACCCTAAATTCTGGTCTAGGGTCTAGGGTTCTAGGGTTTAGGGTTTGGGGGGGTTAGGGTCCAAGCGCCCTAGACCCCTAAATCCTAAAACCTAAACCTCAGGCCAACTGGGTTTCTATAGTATTACCCCTCTGGGGGGGTTAGGGTATGGGGTTTAGGGTTCAGGGGGTTTAGGTGTAGTGCCCAAATACTGTAATATTACTGGTATTTCGGACCTAAAGCCCTAGTATTTGGATCCTTGGACCCGTTGGGTTATTCAGGTCCTTCTGTGGATGAAGGATAATCTTGCACCGCTTGGCAACTGGATAATGTATAGAAAACCTAGCGTATAGTGACTATAGTGTGTATTAGGTTGTGCAAGATTTCCTCCATCCACAGCATTGAAGAGGTTGGGAATATATAGGGTTTGGGGCAGCAACAACTGAAAAATTAAGATTCAGATGGCTGAGTTCCATGGGGCTATAGATAGGCTTGAGGGCTGGAAGCCCGCAGCTTCACACCCTCAACCCTCGTTATGAAAGCTGGAAGGCCCGACCCCCCACCCCCCAAAAAACACTGAACTCATATAAGTTGCTGTAAAACCAGTTTTTTGAGGGGTGGATTTCAGGGGTTGAGCTTGGAGTGCGGTGCACCATTGGCCCCAGGACATCTTAAGTATCAAGCTGTTTAACGTCTGTGAACACTTGTAAGCAGATGCATGCATGTTTGGAAGGTGAGGGGTGTTTATGAACACACATAAGTGACGTTCGTTTGCACAGAAGTGACGCAGAAACACAAACGATAACAGTATACCGTACGTATGTATTCTAGGATGCGTCATGATAGCACGGGGTGTGTGAACTGGTATCCTAACCATCAACACAGTCAGATTGACGACGCAAACATGACAAAAGCCATGAACATACTTAGGTTCTACACGACTCCAAGCCAAAATTCGCACGCTTCTGTAGAACAAGTATTCAATTCGTCACGCAATCAAAGAATCCCAATTGATTCAATATCCAACCATAGAAGGAATGAATCAGTTGATTTCGTTCATTAGTTGTTGATTTGCTATAGAGTTGTAAAGGGGTGTTACAGGCAGACCTATCTACTTCGTTCAACAAACCCCACCCTCCTAATAACCCCTATTTCGGGTCCCGGAATCTTCAATATTAAGGCGGGGACGTCTTTTAATATTAGGGGAAGAGATTATCAACTGTAGATCTTAGCCATGCTTAGTGAGTGGACATAACCCTAAACGTTAAACCCTAAGCCTTGAACATGGGTTCTGGTTAGTATCTATATTTCCTTCGGATTCTATATAGAGTCCATCACCCTGTGTTGAGCCTACATCATCCCGTGGTAGTCCTGGTAGTGACAGTAAAGGTTCGGGGCTAAGGGTGTAGGGTGAAGTGTTAAGGGTTTAGGCTTCATATGTATCCCTGAGGCCGCAATCGCATGTGGGTATGCTTTATTACAACAACGTAGGGTTCATAATGGAGAACGTTTTGCTCTTCAGGTTCTCGAAGTGAAGAAGTGAGTGAACGGCATGAGACACGGTGCCTGATCCATATTAAATACTCTCCATTGTGATAGATTATATAGTATATTATGAATACTTATTTGTAGGCGGGGTTGGGGGTTTAATATTATGGGGATGGGATTCATTGAAAGCTTATCTCGTCTTTTTCAAGGGTCCTAACCTTGGGTTCACATCTGGCTTGGTAGGCTTTTGTAAGATATGTATCGGATACATAAACTATAGTCTGAATCTAAACTCCTAGTATCCCCGTTAAAAACACCTATATGCCTCCCCCATATAACCCCCCTTCTAAGGAGTTTAGACTACAGCTCATAGAACGACCACAGGATTAAGGGCACATAATAGCGGCCTATAATTCCCAACCTTGGAGTCTTGAGGACTTAGGACTTCGGGTTTTTGGGTTTAGGGCTTAGTTAGGATTTATGGTTCAGGGTTTAGTGTTTAGGGGGGATCCTCTAGAAATCGCTGTGGGACTTTGGGAAAACAGCAGGGTGCCTGCCCAGATACCAGAAGATTCAATTCCCTTTTGTGGGTTGTTCAGGGTTTAGGGGAGTGTCCTACGGCTCTTCTAGACCCCAAAACCATAGCCAACCTGAAATTATTGCCTGGAAAGTGCAGGTTAAAACCTAGACTGAGTAGTCTAAACCCTCAAACAAAACCAAAGATGCCGAACAATTGGCTACAAAGCTTGTGCTTCCTCGATTTCACTTTTTTCAATCCAGGAACTGTACAACCAACAAGCCTTTCCTCACTGCTGATGGTGAGTAGGGAATAGGGGAGTTTATTCCTTTTTCCTACTAACCCTGAAGCCCTAGGCCTTCACCCCTGAAGCCTGTAATACATACTCCTTTATTCCCTACTAACCCCCAGTAAGCTTCATTACAGTAAGCCTCAAAGCCTAAAATGCTAAACCCTAAACCCCAAACCGCCAAACCCTTAACCCAAACCGCAAAACCCTAAACCCAAAAACCCTAAACCCCGAACCCTAAATAGCTAAACCCCAAAACCCCAAACCCCAGTAAACGCCAAAATTTCAAGCTCCTGCCTTTCCGCGGGACGGCCGCGACGACGTGGCGGCAGATGTTCCAACAGGAACAGCCACGGGACCCTTTGTTTAGGGGTTAGGGTGTTGGGTTTTGGGTTTAGAGGTTTAGTGATTTTGGGTTTAGGGTTTAGGGAGTGAGGGGTTGAGGGTTCAGGGTTGGGTTTTAGGTTTGGCTTTGTCATTTTTTGTTTTTGCTTAGCCAATAAGGACGTGGGCCCGTATGGACCATTCGTGGAATCCGTTCCATCGTTACCTGCTAAGCTTGGACATTTTTAGGGAGCAACGGTCTTCCTAGATTCAGAAACACGAAACAACTAAACCCTAAACCCCTAAACCCTTAACCCTAAACCCCTAAACCCTAAACAACTAAACCCTAAACCAGGGCCTGCGGGTGCTAACGGAGGAGCTTGGGCTTCGGGGATTTCAGTGATTAGGGTTTAGGGTTTAGGGTGTATGGGCTTGCGGTTGCAGACCCTGGGGCTCACTCAGCGGATGTCTACACAGTCAGGATGTAGGATTGTCATAGTAGTTGCCAGTAGTTGCCATTTTGTTTTCTATTATTCCTGCATAACCTTTATAGAATCCCTGCAATCCCTATGGTTTCCTTTTTCTTTTCCATTACTCTTTAGGGCTTAGGGTTTAGGGCGCAATGGTCGCAAGCCTTAAGCCTTGCATAAACGCTTAACATGACGTCAGATTGGAGTCTTGATATGCGGAGACCTCTGGGCATCAGGTTTATAGGGCGTTGTGCTCTACACCCTAAAGCTTAAGCCCCTGAACCCTAACTTATGCTTCAGGGTTTCGGGCTCAGGGTGACTTGACATGACCCTTGACCTAAATTTTGGTAGCTTAAGCTCAGTACTCCCTGGCGTGGATGGTGGGAGCTTCGGTGCTCCTAGGGCCCCCATTATGCGGCGAGTAGGGTGGTGCGCAATTTTCTTGAGCATGCAAAAGTCTCCACCTTTTTAAAGCTAAGAGAAAATAGAAATCATGTGAGCTATAGTCTACAACCCCAGTATCCCCCTTAATACAATAACCCCTATTATGCCCTCCTATAGAATCCCCTATAATTCCCTCCTAAATCCTAGACCCTAAACCCTATACAACCCCCTATCTCGACCCCTTTGAGGGGCTTAGACTATACGTCAACAGGCACTCACCATGCTGATGAACCGGCAAACGGGAGTTAGCACATGGCCTTTTGGACTCATATAAGTATAGTTGCTAAGTCCTTCCGACCCTCCAAGTAGAGCCCCTTGTAGTTGAGGAAATACACCAAGACATAATCTTAATCGCATCCCCCTAGCCTCAAAACCCACTGCCCCCGAATGTTAAATATGCATATATGACCTTAAAAAGGTGTGTGTGTGTGTGTCTATACATATATCTCACCCTATCAGAACATACCACGATGGGAATGTCTAATGTTGGGGGGGTCAACCTGAAACAAAACAGGCTAAACCCTGAACCTTAAACCCTGAAAGCAAAGCCCCAAAACTCCTAAACCCTTACCCCTGAACAAAGTACTTCGTGCGGAGCTACTGTGGACAACAGGGGAGCTTTACATCCCACATACGTTGTGCTAAGGTATCGTGAATGACACGGTACCCTAAACCCTAAACCCTAAACCGCTAGAAGCCCAATGGGCGACTCCCCGCGCCTCCGCAGATGCTGATGGCCTGCTAGCAATGGATTTCGCATTTGGGCTTGGTAAGGTTTTGGGGGTCCTAGGATTTCAAAGATGTTGAGTTTTGGTGTTGGGACTGGGGATTGTGCGGGCTGGCGTTTTGGGGCCGTGTCTGTGCTTGGGACCCTCCAAGTGTTTCCTACCGCTGACACCTGAATCCTCCATGACCCTAGTACACCATAGTACCATAATTCTTAAGGAAGGAGGTACTCAAGGTTGATATCAACCCTAAACCTAACACCCTATATACCCCGGTATAACCCCAATATCCCCTTTAAGGCTACTTAGGGACTTTTAAGGCACCCTCGACCCCCAAGCTCTATTGTGAGTGAAGGAACGGAGTGGATAGGCTTTGTATAGTGCTCTGAAAATTCCATGCCTTCATTCCCTAAGCGTTAAAATCCTGAACCCTAAAACCCTAAAATCCTAAACGTTAAACCCTAAAACCCTAAACGCTAAACCGCTAAACCCCTAAAACCTTCAACCCTGAACCCTAAAATCCTATATCCTAAACCCTACAACCCTAAACTAAACCCGAAGCCGTAAACTAAACTCCGAAAACAAACTCTGGAGGTTCAGGTAGGGTTTAGGATTGTTACAAACTAGGCTTGGCAATCTCCACACCTACACAGAGAATCCTGTATAACTGAAGCCCCAAACGGTCTAGGGTTTAGTTCAAGGTTTGGGGCTTAGAGTGTGGCGTTTAGGGTTTAGAGCTAGTGAGAGCAACAGTGCTGACAGTAGTCATAATACCAAGGACAATAATACTCATAGGAATACTGAGGGCAAGAGTAGTGAGTAGTGGTAATAGTGATGACAACGATAATGGTCACCTCAACACTGCAGCCAGACGTCCTAAAGCCACCCAACTCAGGTCCGAAAGTCAAAGTCCAAAGCCCTCGACCCTCGACTTCCGAAGCAAGTAGTCCTGCCTGTACGAGTGCGGGGCTGAGACCGGCCTTCTTGGCGCGCTGAGGGACTTTCTAAGATTTATGGTTCCCCATACGTAGATAGCATATGGAATCGCGCTATATCAAAACGTTGATTGACTTTTATAGCGGTGATAACTTGGGGATGTAGGAAGCCATGTGGAAACCTGTCCAGATCATGGAAGGTAATTTTCTGATACCTGAATTTCTGCATGCGGTTAGAATACCCATCATGACCTTGCGGTCAGAGACCTACATGACATAACTCATCTGATAATGCTGGTCAGCAGCTTTTCCTCAAGTCAGGATAAATGTAACCATGGCAGGCAGTGAGTCAGCTTTTCTGGCTCGGGTAGCCCCTTACAGCCGCCCTTTTAAGGTTTAGGGCTTAGGGTTTTCTATAGGGCTGTAGGTTTTTTGGAGGTAGAAGGCTCAAGGTTACATACCTTTGGGTCGGATACTGCCCCCCCACCTTGTAGCAGTCTATATTAGGGGTCATATTAAGGGCTATATGTAACTATAATATAATACATATCCAACTGTTACAAAGTCGGGGCAGTATCCAACTTTGTGGGCTTTAGGGTACAGGATGGTAACCGTAAACCCTAAACCCTAAACAATTAAAGGTATTAGGCTTTTGGTTCAGACCCTAGGGTTTAGAGTTCTGCCAGGTACGGGGCAGATTATGGGCTAGTTCTCTCTGGGCCCCGACAGGGGACCATCCCTTCCAATGCGACAGCATGTCAAGGTGTTTCTAGTTTAGGGTGTGTTTTCTTGGGGGGGTTTTGGAAACCCTTGCGGAGGGTCCGCGATGTTTGAGGATATTCGAATTCGAATCCTGAGTAATTTGAAGTACGATTGCACCATAGTTCTCCCAGAGCAGTAGGCCAACTAACTTATCTCGAACACTCCCAAACATCGAGCCCTCATTTCCCAACATTATGGCTAATTCAGGGTCCCTATAATGAGGGTTATAGCATTTTGAAGTCTATATTGAAATCCCCCCCTTTAGGGAAACGACCTTATCTCGAATCTCTACACCTAGTTTAGGGCGAAAGGATTGATGAGGGGCGGTTGTCTTGCAAAAGACCGAACAAGGGGGCAACTAGCACCTTCCTCTCCAACTAACATGGGCCCAGAAACGGGTCAGATAGAAATCGTTCCGTGAGAGAGGAAGGCTATTCGGAAGTCCGTCTTAAATTGGGGCTGCGGCAACCTAAACCCTGAACTCAAAACTTAAACCCGAAATCTTAAACAGTAAGCCCGACATAAAACCTATAGCATAACCTAGGGTTCCAAGTATATGCAGAATACCTACATTGGGTCCTAAGGCCTTTAAATCTTACCCACATTGAGCTATTTGGATCTTTAGGGTTAAGATCACAACAGCAATCCCCAAACCCTAAACCCGAACCCCTATATAAAGCCCAGCCCACAGGCTCACAACAGGAATCCCAATATACGGAGACACGGCTAGTATTTTGATAGTTCCGTGTGGCGGTGTCCGAAAGGGCCCATGCTGCACAGGGTGTACGCGGACTTAGTACCAGAGAGTTTAGGGACTTGTAACTGGGCGTACAACCCCACTTGCAAGTGGTGCACCCTACATGAGTCCAGTAAGAGGTATTGAAAGTAGGGTTGTAATCCCAATTATAGTAGTGACAAAGTTCCATGAGCCTCCAAGTAAACATGTCAGTGTAACAGCGGAGTCGCTAATCAAGCCCTAAGCTGGCTGTAGAATCCCCTCAAACCAACCCAACAAAAACATTGCAATGAGAGGATTAAAATGACAACAATGATAAGGTGCAAAACCGCATAATCCTAAGCCCCAACACCCTAAACCCTATGCCCTAAACCCTAAACCCCCTAAGCCCGAACCCATAGAATCCCGGAGTCAGAACCCTGACCCGTAGAATCTAGAATCCCCACCCTAGGCCTCCCAAAAGTATGGGGATAGAGGATTGTCGGACATCATGCAGGAATGATGTATCTATCTATATATCTATATGAACACAGTGGGAAATGGAAATGAAGATTGAAAACTATATGCTATTCAGCCCTAAACCCTAAACTTTAAACCCCTAAACCCTACATCCTCATCTTGAGACCTAAACTGAATCCCCGGCTGTGTGGCTGGCGTCAAAGGGTTCCTCCAGCGGAAAGGGCCAACCCCTACAGCCCCTAAACCGCTAAACCCTAAACCCTACACCCCTGAACCCGAAACCCGAACAGGTCCAATACTCCTGGATCTGGGACTGCTTGGAGGCTCACGGGACTTCGTAACTTTTTACTGGGCTTAGACCCTACACAGGATTTAGGCTTAAGAGTTTAGGGTTTGAGGGAAGATAAGTGGCCTGAGAGGCCCAGTTACAAGTCGTTACTAAGTCCAATGAGCCCCCAAGTATACCTGACAACACAGTAGAAATTTTAGTATAATCCGAGCTTCCTAAACCCTCGGGGACCGAGCGAGATTTGATAAACTCGCTCCCTCTAGATCGACTAGAGGCTACCTGAAGCTCCAATATTTTTGAGTAACTGCCTTTAACCCTAAATCCCACAGCCTAAGCCCAAAGCGCAAACCCAAAATCCTTTGGGCCATTTTGGTTACATACTTTTGTGATTCAGGGCGTGGGATCTAAACCTTGAACCCTCGGAAAAAGCTGTGCGAGATGCATTTTGTGCTCAGGCTCGCGCGTCGACCTCTGGGGGTTTAGGGTTTAGGGAAATTTTAAATGGTTTAGGGAAATAAGGCCTAGAGTTTTGGGTTCTGGGTTTGGGGTTTAGGGAATTCAGCACGTAAGAGTGAAATGACAGAGGTTGTATGGGGTCCTGCCAGCTTTTTTGCAACCATGACCGGATTTTGTTGTCGATTCTAGGGCCCTGAGGGCGGCGAATACCAAACAAGCTTGGTTTTGGGATGGATATGCTTACATCAGTATGAAGGAATAATGTTAGAGCTTCTTCTATGCCAGGGTATCGTTAGGGGCTTCTGGTGGGATCCTTTTTGAAAGTTGGCAAGAACTGAACACTATACCGTTGATAGACGAAATCCCGCATGACCCTATAACCACGCACATCAGGATACTTAGATACAGGTATTATGCTAGGAAGCCAAATGCAAGGGCCCGTGCTATGTAGGGAACATCACAAGCCGACAGATATCCGAAACAATGGTACACCCGAATACCTGGGTCCAGACTGTTTCTGGGTTAGAGTCAGAGGCCTAGATAATTCAAAACGAGCATGTCATTTCAACTTAGCTGGTTTCAGGATCCATGGGTCAGCATTTCAGATGCAAGGAGATTGGGGTTGCACCTTACACACTAAAATTCAAACCCTAAACCCCTAAACCCCTAAACCCCTAAACACCTACATTCTCAACCCCGGACTGTTCAGGCAGAGCCCTGGGATGAGGTCTGAACGGGATGAGGTAGGCAGGGTAACTACTCTTGGTTTAGGATTTAGGATTTGGGGTTTAGGCTTAGTAGGGTTAAGGGGATGATGCTGAAAACCTGCATGCTCTTTGTATACGAGGGTTTGGGGTTTAGGCGTTCAGGTATGCTACGCTACCGTTCTTTCCAAGATATCAGATATTTGGGGCCATGCAGGACTTTTAGTATCCACCGCTGCATTTCTTGCCAACGCATCCTGTATCCCTTGGTATAGGCAATATAAACCTAAGGGTCTAAGGACCCAAGCAGTAGGGCTTTAGGGCCCAAATACTACAATATTAATGGCCTAAAGCCCAATTATTTAGGTCCTTGGACCCTTAGAGTAAGTGGCCCCGAATGGAGCTGTTACTACACAGGCCCCATCCCGAAATCTCTATATATATATGTATATACATATATGTATGTATATACACGTATACGTATAAATATATCTACACACACATAAATGTATATATACACATATATTCTACATCCTCAGCCCCATGAGGGTGAACCCCGGGAGCTACAGGTTGGAGCATATGGCCGTCGGGCGCGCAGACAAGATTCCTTGCGCTGTTCCGAGAAGCCCTACCAGGTGCTCCCTGGGCTGCTTCCTAGTACCACCTAAGGGTCCATGTACCCAATACTATATAATTATAGGGTCTATAATATAGGCATAAAATAGGGATAATGGAACCCAATGCTATATAATCATAGGGTCTGTAGGGGGAAAAGATAGGGATAATAGAAAAGAAAACGGAAACTACTATAATGTAAAACTCACCACTCGAGCATCAAAGCGGGAAGATTTGCCACTCCGGCGAGTCAAAGTCGGGAACTGGATAGCGTGCTGCGCATGCCATGCACCCGCAGTGGTAGTGGCCGAGCGATAGTCGACGCCCGGGAAGCGCCTCAATGGATGTTCTCTATAGACTTTGATCCCCATTAGCATCAAGTGCTCTGCCTTATGTAGAAACTATCTGAGCCATAGCCTAAACTCCTAGTAGTTAATAACCCCTATAATACTCCCCTGTAGCATCCCCTATATAACCTGCTGTAGGGAGAACCCTAAAACCTAAACCTAACCAAACACCCAAACGGGAACCCGCAAGATCCCACAATGCTCCAAAGAGCAGCCCCCCATACGAGCCATAATCTAAACTTCTTGAAGGGGGCTATGTAGGGGATTCTACAGGGGATTACTACAGGGCAATAGACGCGGCTACTATGAGCTTAGACCCTTAACCCTAGATCATAGGTGTATTGCGGGGAATACTATGACTTTAGACCCTAGACCCTCAACCCTATGTTATTGGCGTTATTAAGGGGGATACTGGGAGGGCTATGGCTCTATCCTCCAAATCTAAACCCTGGAGCAAACGAACCCCTGAATCACAAATCCCATAGCCCTTCAAACCTGAACCTCCGCCCCAAACGGGTTTAGGGTTTTAGGGTTTCAGGGTTTAGGGTTTTAGGGTTTAGGGTTTTAGGGTTTTAGGGTTTAGGGGTTTAGGGTTGAGGGGGTTGAGGGAACAAACCCTAAGCTCAAAACCCCTAAGCACCAAAGACCCTGAAGCTCCAACCCCCGAGGGCTGGGCCAGTCGGGCGACAGCCCCGGCTCATCTTCTTCTCCGCAGTAGACTGGCACTCGAGGCGTTGTGGCTGGGGTTTAGGGTTTGGGGTTTAGGGCTTAGGGATCCCTAGGGTTTAGGGTTCAGGGTTTATTTAGGGTTTAGGATTAGTCGGGAATAAGGGAATATACGATCTAAGGATTAATCACCATATTCCCTACTAACGACCAGTACGTAGGTAGTAGCTAAATTCAGGGTGTGGGTTTTAGGGTTTTGAGGTGTATGGTGTACGGCTCATGCTTTGGGGGTTAGGGTGTAGTGTGTAAGGTCCAGGAGTAGGGAGGCCCAGCCATCTGTAGACTGCTGTGCTTGTAAAAGGGGCTTGTCATAGCCGTAAAGGGCTTTATAGGGCTTAGGACCCTAAACCCTAAACCTGCGTGCTAGTTTGGCGGAAGTTCGTTGTAAGTAGGGCAAAAAGGAGATCAAACAATGTTATGAGCAGCATGCAGTATTATGCTCCCCTACTTCTCACCCCAAGTACCCGAGGACTGCTTCCATGAACTTTCACTCATAGTGGATCCCCCTATCAGCCCCCCATACTACCCACCCCCCCAGAGCTCCCCTTAAATCATGTTATTCAGGGATAAGCTTAGTCAAGGTTACAATTGAGGGGGCCAGCTGGTCAGGGGGTACATGGAGAATCAAATGGAACATGCAATGGAAAATGACATGGAAACCCAAGGTCCCTCTTAGGGGTGTATCTTGATAATGGAGAAGAAAATGGAAACCATAGGGATTACAGGGATTATATAGGGGGACCTATGAACCACGCAGCTTTCAGCGACTAACAGCTTTAGGGTTTAAGAGCGCCGATTTTCATCGGGAAGGGTGTAATCTTTTGGGTCCACGATTCCAGGCTTCGGGCATTCTCCTGTACGTAGGATGATTGCAGCTATAGCCTTTTCTGTCCATACGAGAAGTAGTCCTTCCTGATGCAATCGGTAGATGGAGGAAACTGTCCCACTAAACTTAACCCTAAATAGTAGTTTCCATCTTCTCTTCCACTATCCCCGAATAAAACACGTATATATCCCCTATATAACCCCAGGGTTTCGGATTTAGGGAATGGAGGAATGGATCCCGGTAGTTGCCTCTATGCAACCAAGCATATGATGGTTTCCATGTTCTTTTCCCTTCTCTCACTCCCCACTAAAAGCCAGCAGGTAAAGCAATATCCGGCCACTGCGTACGCTAGCACAGCCTTTCTTGAAGTACTCCATTAGGCAATAACTGTTATGTGATGTAGCAGCCCAGATTAAGGAAAGATGTTCTGTTATGAGCCTCCCAGAATAACAATGCAGAAGTCCCACATATTCTTCGAATTCTACTTATTTAGGCCCTTAACTATACGCCCATGTCCTGAACCAGAGGATCGGATTGCCTAAAGCTTGAAGCTTGCAGAGTTCCCCGCCCTAAGCCATCAACCCTACGCTCTCAACCCTAAACCCTGAACCCTAAGACAACCTACAATCTCCGCAGGGGAAATTCAACTTCCCGAAAGCCTTAATGCTTCAAATGGGAAAGTGGTGGAGCGCATCTCTAGGGTCTAGGGTTTAAGGCTTTAGGGTTTATAGGGTTTAGGGGTTTAGGGTTTGGGGTTTAGGGTTTCAGGGCGATCCCCCATAGAAGTAACATTGTTCACTCCCCCACTATCGCACAAGCATTAGTGTTGGTGCACGAAATCTTGTACCATTTAGGATCCTCAACGTATTGCAGTTTGCCACTATGCGGGCTACACAGCATGAAGCAAGATTTCCTGCATCCACAGTAGCAAACTAAACCCTAAACCCTGCACCCTAAACCCTGCACCCTCCCATGTTTGCGGCTCGGGTAGACATCAATGGGTTTCTGGGAGGCATCAGGCTCTCCCTCTTGCCGACCTCTGCCCTGCGGCTTTGAGGGCTTTTAGGGTTTAGGGTTTAGGGAAGATAAGCCCCGAACACCTGAAACCTTATACCCTAAACCCTAAGCCCTATACCTGACACTTCGACCCATTAGGATTTCGGACTGAGACTTTAGAGGTCAGGTTCAATTCGGAAATCGGATTTAGGACCTTGAGTCTTAAAGCCTAGACTCCCAAAGCCTAGGCTCTATGCACTAAATCCCCAATCTGCAAACCCCTAACGCACCTAAACGCCTATACCCCTAAACCCTAAACCCTAAGGAGGAGATCTAAGTCATCCCAACACTAACCCTCAGCCTGTAAGCCTAAATCTTCAACCCTATATCCCGCACCCTACGCCCTAAATCCTAAAAACCCTAGACCCTAAGGCCCCTAATCCTAAATCCTACACCCTAAAAGCTTGAGCCCTCAAGCCTAAGCCCTAAACCCTAGACCCTAAGGGTCCAAGGACCCAAATAATAAGGCTTTAGGGCCCAAGTACCATTAATACTAAAGTATTTGAGCCCTAAAACCTTATTATTTGGGTCCTTGGACCCTTAGGGTAAGCCCTAAACCCTACGTAAATCCTAAACCGTACAGGCTGCAGGCTTTCGGATTTACAGTTTAAGCTTGCTAGGGCTCAGCGTCAAGTTGACATGTGCTTCAGTCCCCAAGGGTTTAGGGTCCAAGGCTTAGAGTTTACGAGCGTAGGGTTTAGAGTTTAAGGCGTTTAGGTATTTTTCAATAGGGTTCGGGCCTGTGGGGGTAAGGGTTTAGGATCGTGCTTGATTAGATCTTAGTATGAGTTCCCCAATACCCCACATTACAATAATATACCTCTGGGAAATGTGGCAGTTGAGGACCTTGTCATGCAGCAGGATCTATACCAACCATGCTAGGGCGACTGAAGCTATGGGGCATGCATACGAAACCCTAAACCCTATAAATCCTAAACCCTAAATCCTAAACCCTAAACCCTATACCCTAAACCCTAAACCCGAATGATCCTCCAGAACCTTACGATACCGCACACCCTGAATCTCATGGTTCAAGGCTCTTGGAGCCATGCGAGACGTGAACCCCTCTAAACCCTAAACCTAGGGTTATTCCCCCCGACAGTAACAGTTACCACAAGGGGTAATAGGAGTTATAATAGCCCCTTAATAAGGCCCCCTTTAAGGATAGTTACTGGGTGGGGAATGACCCAACCTAAACCCTACACCCTACTCCAAGACGGTTGGTATGTTTTATCCCGGATTCTCCTTTACGGGGGATACTTGAAGCATATCCTACCTGGACCCCAACATGGCCTGTATGGCTATTATTACGGGCTTAGTGTTATCATCTTACATACTTTTTGGGGTTTAGGTACACCTTAAACCATATTGGGGTTTACAGGCGTGAGTAGGGTCTTCAATGTTGTCCGGGTGAGGCTGTGGGGCGTTTTGGGGGGGTAACACAGCTACAACTCCTACTGTTAGGGCCTAGAACTTAGGGTTCAAAGTTGCGAGCGCAGGTTGAAATTCCCATCGAACCTAAGCATACGCCAAACCAGTTCGATCTGGGCTTGGAGCACAGCTCTAGGGCTTAGGGCGTACATCCCTAAACCCTAAACTCTAAGCCCAAACCCTGAAACCCTAAGCCCCAAACCAAAGAGAGCTGATGAGTGATGTTAACTACTCCACCCTCGTACCTTCAGAGGCAGATTTACGGCTCGAAGGCCCTACCCACAGGCTCCCATGTAGAGCCTTCGGGGCTTCTTTCGTTCCTGTCTGTTTAAGAGGCCATAGCAAAATAGTAAGCCCTGTAAACCCTAAACCCAAAATCCAAGTCATAGTAGAGTATACTTAAGCCTCATATAACCCAATATAGTAATTTCCACTTTTCCATGATCCCCATATACCCCTCAAAACCTAAACTCTAAATCCTAACAACCCTAAACCCAAAGGCCAAAGGATGGGTTACATAGGAGCCTGAGCGTAAACCTCTTGATTCCGTGCAAGGGTGGGTGAGCTTGGGGATTAAGGTTTAGGGGTTTAGGGGTTTAGGGTTTCGGGGTTTAGGGCTTAGTGGTAGCCTTGTGTTTATTAAGTAGCCGCTTGACTTAAATAGGGGTCAAGGTTTAGGGACCAAGCCCTACACCCTAAACCCTAGATAGGGGTTTAGGGGTGGCCTCGTGCTTGTTAGTGGCTTTGCTTACATTAAGGACAGGGTCTAATCAATAACCCTAAACCCTGAACCTAACAGTACTAAATCCTGAAGAGGAGCCCTACTTTGTACCCTTTCGATACTTGTAGGATCCTATTGGCTTTAGTATTTAAGGCTTAGGGTTTAGGGTCTAGGGTTTTTTTTTGGTTAAAGGTTTAGGGTCTAGGGCTCAGGGTTAAGGCTTTAGGGTTTATGGTAAGCACGACTCGGAACTGGAGCTCGCAGCAGCTGCAATTTACACAACTCCCCCCAATGCAACATGTAATCCAATGCAGGCCACGTGGAGGCAGGGGTCTGCGAAAGATCCGTTTTAGATTTCATGGTAATTCCTTACCAAGCATAAGATGTTGGGGGACCTCTTTCATACGGCGGGCGAGGTGAGTGTGGCAGAGATGTAAGTTGAGGGATCGTGCCGTGCAAGACTCTAGGTCTTCTCCAGCCTTGAAGTATACAATTGAAGGGCTATAGCGCTTAGGGTTTCGTTCTTAGGGTTATAAGTTATAAGGCTTCGGGTTTCGCGCTCAAGGTCCTCAAAAACAGCTTCTCCCACCCCAGAAGAATCAGTCGTAAGTTTCTGCAGACGGTCCTCCTGTTTAAAGAATTGACCACGGGATCGGTTAGCAAAGACTGCGACATGTGGCATTCAGGCTCAGGCTTAGGGTAAGACATGGACAGAATTGGTTGTTCATGCAGTCACCTCACGGTACTGGCTTCGGGTTGCAATGCGACATATCAACGTCTATAGTCACAATCCCATTCCACCCGTTCCCGAAGACCATATGAGTTTCTAATCTGCATGGATTCCTGGGGTCTATAAGAACCCCCCCCGTCTTTTGAGAAACCTATGTCCTAAAACCTGAAATCTAAATCCTGGACCCTACGCCCCGAAAGTGGATAGATGAATGGTCCAAAGACCCTGAAAATTATCAAAAAAGGCTGGCGTTCTACACATTATTGGTGTCCAGGCTGTCCAGGTACACTCTATATCACGTTGCATGAGCTACAGCCAATATTTCCCGTCTAATGAATGGACATGGGCTCTTACTGGGGAATATGCTGGGGACCATTGTAAACTACCTAAGAAACCCTTATGTCCAGCTCAAGTGGTCCCTTGATGAACCCCTAAACCTTGAACCCTAAACCCACTTTACGAGAAGATACCAAGCGAGGGCTTACTGCATTGAAAGCTGGAGCATAGGAGGGTGTTTTCACACGGTTTAGGGTTTAGGGCTTGGAAATACTTAATCTGGGCACATGTGTAGGGGATATTGGGGGATACCGGGATATAGGTCAAGGGTTTGGGGGTTTCCACCATTTGGGAGCCCCATACTCAGTATCAGAATATTTTGGGGTTTATATATTAAGGTCCCCTATGTTTGGGCCACTACCCCTTAATCAACTGATGGTTTGGAGAGAGTGTGGGGTTGCTTCTATGCTAGGAACGTAAATCGAACCAGCCTGATAAAGATCTACGGCAAGTAGCAAGGCGTCCGAATTATGGTAATTTGTCTGGAGTTCTCATCCCTAAACCCCAAACCCTAAGCTCTGAACTTTAGGTGTTCAGTATATGGAAGTCTCCATACACCCAGCCCAGGTAAAGGAAGCTGAGAAGTTGAGAGGTATGCAGCTTGGATCCAACAGGTTCCAATTTTGGTGGCCCTTTTCGGACAAATCCTAAACCCTAAACCCTACACCCAAAACCCTACTTGGGGGCCCATGGGACTTAGTAACTATTCATAACTGGGATTATAACCCTACTTATAAATGGGTAAACAGTCCATTTAGGGGGATTGTAATTATGGTAATAAGCCCAGTTATAAGTAGTTTCAAAGTCCCATGGGCATCCAAGTACACCTGAGGATATGGGACCGGGACATGGGCCATATGTTCCGCTTGAACGACGTAGGATAATCTTTGGCTTATGAGGCCTGAAGCATCCCCATAGAACTACCTGGCACTTAGGACCCCTACTCAGGAGTAATTAACCCCTAGGTACCCATAATAGGAGTATAGGGGCCCCAAACCCTAAACCCTAAACCGCTAAGGCCCAAGCTAAGTCCCACGGAGTGAGATGATCATGTGAAGGTCGTTCAACCGTACACATGCCAGTCATGCAAGGGTTTTGGATTAGGGGTTTAGGGTTTAAGGTTTAGGGTTTAGGGTTCAGGGGTGTGGGGTTTCAAGTTTTAGGGTTTAGGGTTTAGGACCCCAAGGGCAGAGGCTTTAGGCTTTACATAATCGAGTTTAGCGTTTAGGGAAATTCAACTGCCAGATGTCGCAAGTCAGAGGAAGGCCGACAAAACAGCTTCTTCAAAGACCACGAGGGACCGGAGATGTATAAACCCTGAACCCTAAACCCTAAACCGTGAGAGCTGTCGGCTGGATGTGGGAGGTTGTCAAGATAACGAGATGATGGCGCGTTGATAGGTCTCTGGTATGTTACGGCCCCTAATATTTTGGGGCATCCCCAAAGAGGCCATAAATTTGACATCCGCCCCATGTAGACAATGTAGACGGGGTTTGGGATTTAGAGTCTGCTGTTTGTCTCAGCGATTCAAGCTTCCAATTACTAATGTAACCCCGTGATAAATGAACCCCCCCCCTCTTATAGGGATTATACCAGGGATCCCAATATTCAGGCCGTTAGGAGCACGGGGTTTATTCCTACGGGACTACACTACACTGAATATCCTGAAATTGGAGCATGTCTTACCTCATGCGTTTTAGGGTTTGGGTTTTAGGGCTTAGGACTTAGGTTAAGCTCTTGAACATAACAGCAACAGCCAGGTGCCCTATCACAGTCTAGGGTTTAGGGTGTACTATGGGGCTATCTCCCTAAACCCTGAACCCCAAACCCTAAACCGTACACCCTACACATCAGTCTGAGTCCAGAGTCATGGAATTCAGTAATAAGATAGGGATTTAAGGTTTAGGGTTTAGCGTATGCTTGAGCTTGACTGGAGACTCTGGGTGGAGTGAACAACACGCGGTTAAGAGTTTCGGGTTTTGCAGGCTCTCTGGACTTAGTAACTACTTATAGCTGGGCTTATAACCCTACTTACAAGCCCCCTAGCCGGACCTCTGTAGGTTACACCAGCTATAAGTACGGGTTTAAGCCCAGATAAAAATGGTTACTAAGGCCGTGAGCGTTCAAGTAGGGTTTGAGTTCAAGCTAAAACTGTCTACTGCCAGCAGCAAGAATCTACAAGTGGTTTGTAGCTAAACTGCCCTGGCTCTTGACGTTAGCAACTTCCCAATGTCACAACGATCCGGAAACTCAACTACACTTGTGGGATTACGCTTTAGGGTGTCATGGCATTCCAAGTCTTAGCCTCCAATCCCGAACCCTCTCCCAAAAAGCTTCACGGCAGTGTCTACACTCTTAATCTATGTGGAGAGGGCCCATCCAAACCCTAGACTCGAAACCCTAAACCGTCGACCCTAGACCCTAAACACTATAGGCTATAGACCCTAAACTCTAGACCTTAAACCCTAAATCCTAAACCCTATGGACCCTAATTAGCAGACATAGCTAATTTTTGCCCTCAGGCTGCGACTATCCCCCCGAAATTCACGTTCGCATCGGGTTTCCCACGCAGTGTCATGCTCAGGCTAGGGTTATAGGGTTTAGGGTTCAGGCCTCTGGTTCAGGGTTTAGGTTTGGGGCTTAGGCTTGGGAACCACAATTTTGAAGTTTCACAATTCCTAGGGATCCAAATAGCCCAATATAGGTAATATTTACAGACTTCAGGGCCAAATGTAGGTATTATTTGTATACTCAGATCCCTAGGGAAATACAGGCAACTGTAGCCTCTCATAGGTTTACGGCTTAGGGATTTAAGTGAGAAGTACTTGGCCCAATTTACATGACAATCAGACGATCATGTTTTGGAGCTGCCGTGAATTTGCTGGCAGCATAAACCGTAAAACCTAAGCCCTAAACCCTACAGGTGCTAAACCCTAAACTCTATTTGAACACACAGTGCTGGACAAAGCTACCTTGATCCCTCGGCCCCTCATCAACTGTGATATGCTGACTCTGGGACCCTCAGGGTCCAAGGACCCTAATGATAGGGCTTCGGGTCCCAAATACCATTAATTTTATAGTATTTGGGCCCTAAACCCCCATAATTTGGCTCCTTGGAATCTTAGGGTGTGGGAACCTCCGCCGGGTTTTCGAGGTTCCGAAGACTCCAAACCACCCGATGCCTGAACAACCTATACCCAGCAGATAGAGGGTCCAATGCCCAACAAAAGGTTTGGGCTATATGCCGCGAAGCCCTAAACCCGAACCTCGAACCCTAAGACCTGAACTGTAACTCAAAGAAATAAACACACCTCAACCGACGCGTTAAACTCTGAACCCTAAAGCCATGAACCTGAAACTATAAATTCAAAACCCGAAAAATCAACCATGAAACCTAAACCTTAAACATAAATCCTCAAGCCCTTTGCGGCCTGCAAGGTGACTTCGTATACGAGTAGGGGTTTAGGAGTTGGGGATTTAAGGCTTAGGGTTGAGGGTATGAGGGTTTAGGGCTTAGGCTTCAGGGTTGAAGGATTTCGCAACTTTGGGGGGCTCCCATGCTTGGGATACATCCAGTAACAATCATAGCAGTTGGGTTCACGTAGGAGGAACCCATAGTTTTGTAACCTGTTTAGGATGTTGGGTTCAGAGTAGGGCTTAGGACATACAGTGTCAACGTTGCCCTAGCGGCCTTGGAAGTCGTCATTGTGATGTGAAAGAGAACAGTAGCACGAAACCGACGGGGTAATCTCACTAAAAGCGACAGCATAGAATTAAGGCAATCACGTCAGAGTCGCTTCATATTCCCATTGCTGCGGGCAGACCTTAGGTCGTAGCCATCAACTACAGTAGGCGCTAAGTTGTGGAACTGTTACCACAACATAACGATGAAAGCACAATGCAAACATAAATGCTAAAACACAACAGATCATGCCAATAACCAGTAGGACTGGTTCCAACCATGACAATAGCCCTTGGCAGCAGGCCCTAAACCAGAAACCCCAGACTCTAACCTCTATACACTAAACCCGAACTGACCAAAGCGCCTAGCGCACAGCCTCAATCCTATTCATAAAGCCTCTGAAAAGAACCTAAACAAGGGACCCTGCATACTGCACTAATTTTGCATATCCAAAATACGAAGCCCTAGAACCTAACCCCTAAACCGCGACCCGGCAAGAGATCCTATGCCTTCTGTGGCACCATCAGGATGCACCACCGCTGAAAGGGGGCAACCCTGCAATGAAGGTGGGAAAAATGGATCGTTTATTCTTGCCCAATGCACGGCCTTTGTGCTTTTTATATGGAGAAGAATCGCGCCCGCACGACCAAGGGTCTAAATCCTAAACCCTAAATCCTAAACCCTAAAACCCTGAAAACCCTAAACCCCTAGACCCTAAACCCCTAAACCCTAAACCCTAAAACCCTAAAACCCTAAAACCCTAAACCCCCTAAACCCTAAATCCCGAACCCCCAAAGAATTCACCTGTAGTCTCGACCCTTAGGGACAGCAAAATGGGCGACAAGGGATCCTTTGCCTCCATCCCTTGAAGGAAGCAAGGGTTTAGGGGTTTAGGGGTTTAGGGGTTTAGGGTTTTAGTTTTTTTTTTTTTAGTGGGTTTAGGGATTAGGGTTTAGGATTTAGGGTTTAGGGTTTAGGGATTAGGGTTTAGGGTTTAGGGATTAGGGTTTAGATTTAGGGTTTAGGGGCACTCCCTGTACTGTAAAGGCCTTGAGATACCAACATAATTTTGATGTCTAGGTAAGGTACTTTATCTTAAAAGAAACAAGGATATGGGACTACAATATTGGTGTTCATCCAAAGAAGACCCTGCGCAACTCCATTTTGAATTTGAGTTCCCATGTTCGTTTCCACCTGATTCTCCATTCTTGGGATAATACCCCTAAACCCCAAATCCTAAACCCTAAACCCCGAATCCCCATTTATCCTTGTAGCCACCTAACTGGTAATTAGTTTAAGCTTCTGGATAATCTGCATCCTGAACGCCTGATCCTGGAAAGAGTTATTGTATATAGGACTGTTTAGCGTTTAAGATATAGGGTTTAGGTAGGGTATTGCCCCCCCACAGTAACAGCAGGATAATAAGTATAATATGGTTGTATATAACCCTAAACCCTAAACCCTAAACCGCGTGGGGGCAGTACCCAAGGTGTAGGGCTTTAGGGCCGAGGTTTAGGGCCATGAACGAGCCTAGTACTTACTTCGCTGGTCCCATGTGCATCTGTGAGTAAGGGGTTCTTAGGGATTCCGAAAACAAAAGCATCAAATTACTTCAACAAAAGGGTATGTATTGCTTGAACATCTGATTCTTTACGCACAGCTCCCCCAACCTTACACCTGCCAATCAATGTCCTACGCCCTGCCTGCATCAACCCAAAATGCCCTGAATTTGCTATTGGCCCTGAGAAAGGATCCTTTTATTGAAGTATGCCAACACCGAACAATAGGAGTATCAACGGGTTTAGGATTTATGGGTTTAGGGTTTAGGGTATCCACCCTCAACAATGGCCAGATCCCTCATACAAAGCTAGTAACCCCTAAAGGATCGCTTACAATTCCGAGCCTTGTCCTAGGTGTGAAGCCGTAACTCACCATCCCCAATGCTTTTGTAATAGTACCAATGGCAATAGTTGCTATAATAACGAAAACGAGGTATGAATAAGGTAAATAATTAATAGGAGCAGCATACATAATAAGAATGCATACTGTTAGAAGAAGAAAGAGTACCAAAACTAGGAGTAATGACCGTAACACTAACAATTTCAGCGTTACTAACGGCGATCGATTCGTACTCGCAATAATCAACATGGACAACCACGTGATTCACTGTTCGAAAACAATAGTTTTCGTAGGGCCCCCTGTCTTGCGGGATGTTTTACCATTTGGGGAAGTGTATGCCTTGTGTTCTGCCTCTACGCTTTAAGGTTTATGTTCAAGGCTGCATATGTATTCGTATATGCATGTGTATGTGGTTATGTACCTGTCCTAATATGTACACAAAGGTCTTGTTCCGACAATTACACATGTGCTAACCATTGACGTGCCTGTCAAGCCCTCACTTTGTGACATGCCCATCTGGTTAAGGAATACCATGTGGATATCTCTGCAAAAGCTCATGGAAAAAAGCTACCGATTTGATTTGTTTTTGTAATTTGAATGGGCCTGAATCTGCCTGCATCCTAGGACCCAAGGTTTAAGCCCTGAATCCTCAACCAAAGCCCTGAGCCCTGATGCAAGAATCCCGCACGTCAAAACCCCGCCGCTCCACAATCTTCAAAGCTTGAACCTAAACTTCTGATCTCACCCCTCAAACCTGGTTGCTCCAGATGGCACTCAATGTGTATTGTGGCACATAATTTGCAGGAACCCTACACACAATAGCCATGACCAAAGGTAGGACACTGCCCCTGCAACCGCCCCTCATAAGCCTTGTATTACACTCAACAGCCCAAAATGTGGTTAATATAACACCAACCTGAACCTCGAAAGTATGTAGAATAATTGCCTTTTGGGCTATATTTAGGTGCTTTGGGCTATTATGTTACCTACTTTTGGGGTTCAGGAAGCATTCCTTCCGTGAACCCTAATCGTTGAAGCCTACCTCACATGCTTATCTGGGACCACAACCCTAAGTACCCAATTATTGGGTACATGGACCCTTGGGGCTACTTCCCTAAAAACCCCCGAATCCGACGTCCTAAACCTTAACCCTAAGGGTCCAAGGACCCAAATTATAAGGTTTTAGGGCCAAAATACTATAGTATTCATGGTGCTTGGGCCCTAAAACCATATCATTTGGGTCCTTGGACCCTTAGGGTAAGATGCTCATCAATGACCTTAGCAGTGGTCACCGTAGCTCAGCGCGATCCAGACTCCCTCAAAGCGGCCAAGGGCTGCTTCGAACCAGCGTTTAGTGATTATTACTATTTTTATTACTCTTATTGTTGCTATTTCGTTACTATTATTATTACTATTTTATTACTCTTATTACTATATTACTATTATTATTGCTACTTTTCTGGTCTTATTATTACTGCTTTGAGGCCCCTCAAGCCCAAACCTGGATTTCAGGTCGTGAAGTCCTTAACAGCCTGAACCCTGAAACCCTAAGCAAAAATACCTTCAAAACCTGTAACAGCCGAAATGCGGAGTCGAAAGTTCAGGGCTGGGGGCTTCAGGGTCTGACGCAGTAAGGCTTCAGAGTCTAGACATGAGCAAGGCTGAACCTGCAAGAGTAGAGTAACGGGCTTACTCAGGCCATCCACAGAGATCTAACAGACAAGAATGCCTGGGATTATGTGTGACTATGTTTACCAGGTACTCTGGGCTTGTACCCAAAATCCCAGACCCTGAGCCCTCAACCCGATCCTAGGAATGCTTCAAGCTTCATGGCTTAAAAGATATCTTACGAAACAGTAGTTGTATCTAAAAAGACATTCAAATCTAAACTCTCGACCTCTACGCTGAACTGAATCCCGGAACCTTGACGCTAAATTCTAGACCCAAACTTCTTAAACTCCACACACTACAAATCCTAAATCCTGCAGGGGATTTGAAACTAAAAGCTGGTCGAAGCGTTGCGGGTGCCCTGCTGGCAACCCTTCTGCTTCTTACCGGTGCTGAAGGGCGAGTGGGGGATGAACGTAGGAAGTATTATAGGGATATAGCCGTTTAGCCGGGGATTACATACCCTAAACCCTAAACCCTAATCCAAATCCCTAAACCCTAATCCCTAAACCTTAAACCGCACCCTCCCTTAAGTACCAGTAAGTCGTTGGCTGTGGCTGTGGCTATGGCACTGGAAGCCATGCCTCTTGGCCAGGCCATTCCCAGACTTTTGCATGGATCTAATAATTTGAGGGGGTTTTGGGGTCTAGGGTTTGGGGTTTAGGGTTTGGGGGCTTGTGTTTAGGTTTAGGGGTGTAGGCTTTGGGGGTTAGGCATTTAGGGTTTAGGGATACAGGCTTTGGGGTTTAGGGATTTACGGTCTTAGGGTTTAGGGATTTGAGGTTTAAATGTTTAGAGATTTAGGATTTACGTAAAAATTCAGGACCAACCAACTACCCCGAGTTGGGGTGTACGTAACTCTTCTTATAGATTAAAGGACGCAGGAGGGAGCTATATCAAACAACTTGGATCCTCTGCATAGTCCACGAGACGAATTTAGGGTTGAGGGTTTATGGGTGGGGGGGGTCCCATTATCCTGTACCGGTCACCCAAATTACCTACAGCTTAGCGGGTAGCACCCCCCATTTTGTAGGTATAACCCATAAAGCTATAGGTACTTGGGGCTACAGGTAGTCACTACCCTAAACCCTAAGCCCTAAATCCTAAACCCTAAGCCCCAAATCCTAAACCCTAAACCCTAAACCTGATACTGGGTGGGGACCTCACTCCTGCTCTCGGGTTGACGGGCCTGACGCTAAACAAGCTACGCAGGGAGCCCAATACCTTCAATTATACAGGGAACCTATCCTAAGGGTCCAAGGAGCCAAATAATAGGGCTTTTGGTCCCAAATACCATTCATATGATATTACTCGGGCCCTCAAACCCAATTATATGGGTCCTTGGACCCTTAGGGCGAGGGTTTAGAGTTTATGGCTTAGGATTTAGGATTCCTAGCTTAAATCACATTCGGGATCCTCGTCCTCGTGTGATTCAAGGTATATCCCCTGATTCAGGTGTATCGTGCTCTCTCAACCCCTGCTAACCCCTATGCCCTATGCAGTCTCTATATGAGCCCTGGACAAAATTTGTAGTATATCCCTTAATAGGTCCCCCTAAAACCCTATACATTCCCCCTCAACCCCAATCCCTAAACCCTAAACTTTTCGTTGTCTTAGTGCCGCGAGCTTCTAGATCCATGCCAAGGTCTGGATTGAGAAATAGCAACAATGCACTCATCGTGCGAGGGCGTCACAAACAGCACTGCGGGCCGAAAGAAAGGCAATAAGCCCTAAACCTTAATTAACATCTGATGAGACTCTAATTAAGCCCGAATGAAAATCTGATTAGAACCTAATTAAACCCTGATAAATAACGCTGATTGTACTTTACGTAAACCCTAAGTAAAATCTGATTAGACTCTAATTAAACCCTAGTTAAGCGCTTAAACTTTACTTAGACCCTAATCAAACCCTAACTAATTAAACCTAACTCCACCCTGATTAAACTCTGATTAAGCCCGATTTGAACCCTAAACTATAATTCCAAGGCCTACGCTGAAGCGGAGTATTAACTATGATTGCAGTTTGGACAATAGCTCATGTAACGGGAAAACTTTGGCGTGTGGTAACTCAGAAAAAGTTTCCGTCCATGCGAGCCATCACACGGGACAAATGACCAAGTTTTGTGGTTCCTTGCTGAACCCCTGCAGAACCAATGCTGCTTCTGGGGCACAAAGAGGCCCCCGTAAGCCCTAAACCCTAAACCCTAATCGTAGCTTGGCGTTTGTGGTGTGCAAAGCTCGGGGCTTGCGACTCGTGATTCAGTGTTTTCCAGACCCTTGAAAGGCTCTAGAACCCTGAGGGCCCAAGGATCTAAATAATGGGGTTTTAGGGCCCAAATACTATAATTGATTAATGGTATGTGGGCCCTAAAACCTTATTATTTGGGTCCTTGGACCCTAAACCCTAAACCCTATATCCCCCTAGAACCCCTTTTAAAGGGACCCTATTCTTTGGGTCCTTGGACCCTTAGGGGAAGGTAGCCGTCCGAGTTCGGCACCGTGTACGTACAACTATGTCTGGGATTTAGGACCCTAATCAGAAGCCCTTAGGGGGATCTGCTTTCAACGTCAAAAGCTGTATAGACACGCCCACACCCCAAATCCTCACTCCACTTGAAAGGTTAGGTCATAGTTTAGCACATACTCTAAACCCTAAAGCCCTAATCCTACAAACCCTAAACCCCAAACCCTTTGAACCCTAAACCCTTTCAACTCTAAACCTGTTGAACCCTAGACCCGAAAAACCCTGAACCGTGTTGAACCCTAAACCCCATACACATTAAAACACAAGTTTAGGCTTAGGGTGAAGGATTTCAGGGCACCGCTCCTACAGACGAAGCCCTTGAATTCAGTGGTATCTTGAAATTTGGGGTCCCCTAACGGACACCCGGGTCTAGGGTTTAGACAGACAGCCTACGGGGCCCCAAACATAGATTCTACAGGGATTGTTGAAACTGGCCCGCACACAGTGAAATCCTAAGCCTGTGAACAATCCTCCTCCATGAGCGCTCGAATAGAGCCACAACAGTCATATACAAGCTACCCAGCGAGCTCAATACCCGTATTACGGGATGTCCCTTCATAGTCAGATTCAGAATCCTATAATGTTTAGGGTTCAGCCAACTGCCAACAGCTTTGTGAGCTATACCTACTGGTTAGTTAGAGCTACATGGGCCCTGCACCGAATAATGCAAATGGGTACGGATTAGACCTAAATCTGGTCTGAACGGAATAAAAACAATACAGGAAAGACATAATTCCATGCTCGCTTCTGGAAATGACCAAACCGAGAAAACAAACAATAAACAGAAAGAAGAAAGCCAGAGAAGCCAGCCAGTCTAAGCAACCAAACCCCCAAGTATCTGCAAAAGAAGAATGATATTTAAATTGCAGAAAGTCATATGCGAAGCCATGGATCTGAAACCTAATACAGCCTTTTCACCAGAAACCAATTCCATTCCGATTCTAAGGTTTTGAGCACGCCAGAAAGCGTCGATTTCTTATAAGACCGCATATTCGAACAGCCCAGTCAATCCAGGGTTCCTGGTCAGGGTCTAGGGCTGTGGCCCTCCCCAAATAGATATTCCGACAATTGATTGGGGACCCCCGGACTATTTAGCTCCGTGCTTGCTTCGGGGGGGACAGAGGGGGCTTCATAATCAGAACCCACCATTAAGCCCTAAAACCCTAAACTCTAAACCCTTAAGCCGAAAACCCGAAATTCTTAAACCGGCCCTAAACCGTGAACCCTAAACAGCGATCCCAGGCGATCATTTTAAGCGGGACGGTCTCTCCGAAAACCGTTGTATGCCATGTGGATCACCCTTTAGGATTTCGGGCTTAAGATTTTTTTTTACGGTTTTTTAGAGTTTGAGGGGTTAGGAGTTTAGGTGTTAGGGGTTTAGGGGGTTAGGTTTT
>CAJNIZ010046310.1:0-12491 GCA_905231905.1 Symbiodinium pilosum | reverse complement strand
TATATATATATAAGGATTATATAGGGGTTATACTGGGTCTATATAGGGGATCTAGGAAGGGGCTACGGGGTTGAGAGTCACGGGATGGGGTTTAGAATAGGGGCTATTGGGGATAGCAGGTAGACTTACTAAGTGACAAGGGTTTAGGGTTTAAGGTTTAAGTGTAGGACATCATGAACAATGAGATATCTGGTGGTACTAGAATAAGGCAGAGACGGCTGTAATACGAGTAGGGCAGAGACAGTTGCAGCTTCAGACGGCTCATACGGGGGCTTCCCAGAAAATTAGGAGTACCACTTTGGGGGGTCCCTATAATCAGGGTTATATTCTTGACAGTCTACATTGGGGTCCCTTTATTTAGGAAAACTACCATACTAGGAGCCACGACAAGAACGAAAGCAAATACGGATATCCCGTTCACTTTCCCTCATAACTCAAAACTCTAGGGGTAGGCACATCCCACAGAAAGGAATTATGCGTGTGTCCCCACTCGTTCCTAACATAAATATAGTGCTCACTTGAGCACGCACGTAACGTATGGGCTCAGGGGCCATGGTTAGTAGGTTATATAAAGGGTTACAAGCGGGCAAACTTGCAGACAGGTTCAACCCTAGAACCTCAACCCTTAAGGGTTTAGGGTTCCTCGCTACTGTGGACCTATGATTTCACAAGCAACTCCTTTTAAGGGTCTATGTAGTAGGATCCCTGTTATAGTCCCTACTAAGGGGATGGAGTTTGTTAATCAGGGGTCTGGGTTAGTCCGAGCTCAGCACATTCGAGTGTACTGGTAGTGCTTGGGGTCACCAACGTGCCGTTTGTTGGCCTCGGTCGTCTGCAAGTTTAGGGCACCCACCCCTAAAACCTAGCTGAACCCTGAACAAATGTAGCATGACGGCCTTCTTTTCCACCTTTGCTGGTTCAGAACCATCTACTTATGTTCCTCTGGGGTCCAGGTATACCTTGATCCCTAGAACCTTAGAGGTGTGCTACGTTCGCTGCCGGACGCATACGCGAAGCCATGAACCGAAAGGCACAAGTGACAAAAACATAAAAGTTGCCATCAGGAGGATCTATAGTCCCCCTGAAGTAGATAGAATATGGGGTATATGGGGATATTATTATAATATATCCAAAACCATATTCTATCTACTTAAGGGGGACTATAGGGTTTAGGGTTTCGGGTAAGTGCATCCCGACAGTCTTAGACCCTAAGTCCTGACAAAATCTATGCAAAAAACATGTAGGCTTATGGCAATATATGCACTACCTAAACCCCAAAAGTAGGTAAAATAATAGCCCAAAGCAGCTAAATATAGCCCAAAAGGCAATTATTCTACATACCTTTGGGGTTCAGGTATTTTCTGAAGGAGCTCTATCATAACAATACAAAAACATCGTGTATGCACTGCATGGAACATTCTCATGACAATTTCTCTTGAACCTTTCAGAAGGACCGCCCATGCTCGCTTGAACATCGCTTAGATCCCTGGTTTCCATGGGGGTGGCCTTAAGGGGAACCCCCCATACCTCGAACCCTGAATCCTAGATTCTACCCTAAGCCAAAATCCTAAATCCTCAACCCCACCATATTGGTAACCCTAAACCCCAGAACCCCTAACAGCGAACCCCACAGATGCTAGTAATTGCATTATGGCCCTACCTCAGGGTTTAAGGTTTACATATCCTGCTATAGCGCAATAATTAATGGGTGGGGACACTAAGCGAAAGTCTAGGATTCTACACCCTTTGTGAGCGCGCCCACCATCGTAGGTGGGCGGCCTACGCCTTGAGTTCAGAGTCGGGGCTTTGAGGCTTACTTGCCATGGTTTAGGGTTTATAGGGTTTATGGATCGAGGGTTAGGGTTAAGGGTTTCGGGTTCAGGCATGTCCTTAACCAACATCCTGGTTCTTGCTGATGAATAAGCCCCCATGCATTGGGCACCCCCTACCTGGTGGGTTTAGGGTTTAGAGTGCGCGTGTTATAGTTCTCTACAACCAAAGCATGACAAACAGGTGCAATCAGAATTGGAAAAGGTCAGAATTTCAACCCGCCGGAAATCTTGAAGTCCCCCAAATCCAAAGCTCTGAAGCCTTGAGCTCCTAAACTTTGAAGTCCCAAGCCTTACCTAGACCCTCCAATGTAAAACCTTTTTAGTAGTCCTAATACACTTCCTAGCCAAAAATCCATACCAAACCCCAAAAAAGGAACTACGTTGGAAGGTCCAGGTAAACCCTAAACCTTAAACCCTATATTCTACCAAGGGGAACCCGAAGCCTTGAACCCTATGTTCTATCTACTTGAGGAGGACCCTAAACCTTAAACCCTATATTCTATCTACCTAAACCCCTGAACCCTAAGAAACCAACCCCAAGGGCGTAGAAAGCTTGAGGGAGATGGGCTCAGGATTTACGAGTTTAGGGTTCAGGGGTTTAGGGTTTAGGAGTTTAGGGGTTTAGGGTTCAGGGGTTTGGGGTTTAGGGCTTCTTGACTGCAAATTATCCAAAAATCCTGGTACAAGGACCCCCCACGTACGTAGCCATCAGGCGGATACCGCTTAAGAGAGGTCTATATGGGGTTTAGGGTTTGGTTTTGAGGTTTGGAGTTGAGGGGCTATAGCCCCATGAACCCTTACATGAGCCTTGTATAAGGGCCTCATATGGGGGTGCCTGCCGATTAACTTGCCGCACCAAGGCCTCTCCCCAACACTTCAAGACTTTACACCTTAACCCCCAACCCTCAGCCCAAAAAACTGAATCATGAACCCCGACCCTAAACCCTAAACCGTATACCCTAAACCCTGAAACCTAAACCCTGAACCAAAAACCCTGAACCCTAAACCCTAAACTCTTTGAGGTCGAGGCCTGGGCCATGATTGCAGACCACACAGCAAAAAGACAGAATCGAAAGCAACACCTCTAGCGTGCCTTCAGAGGAGCCTACCCAGACTTCCTCATGTAGCTCCTTTTTGCGGGTTTAGGGTTTTGGGGTGCTGGAAAGGATTAGGTTGGCAGCTAGGCTGCGACGCAAAAGAAAACTAAAGGTACCCCCCACAAAGGAGCCAGACGAGGAAGAACCAGGGATTCTGCCGGAGGAGAGGAGAAGTGTGCAAAAAATAGGGTTTATGGTTTAGGGATAAGCGTTTAGGGCTTAGGGACTTAGGGCCCTACACCCTACTCTCTAAACCCTAACTGCATCCTGAAGCTTTGGAGTATAAAGTCTCTGCGGCTTTGAGAAAGCCAAGCCCTAAACCCTACACACCTTGATACTTTCGTCCTACACTCTGAAACGCTGAGTCTAATGTAGACCCATGATTAATACACGCCCTCGTCTTTTTCAGGGCCTTAATTCTAGGATCCCTATTGTAATCCCTATTTAGGGAAGGTGTGTTAGTAATAAGGGGTCTGGGTTATGAGTTTTACCCTGAACCCTGAAACTCTAAACCTGAAAAGCCGACAAGCCCTAGGCCCCTTAGAGACCCCAGAATGCTAGGGATAATGGAAAATACAATGCAAACTACTACATTATAATAGGGTTATATAGAGTTATATAGGTAGACCATGCGGATCCGAGGTTTACAACTTTAGGGTTTGGGGTCTCGGGGTTAGGGTCCAAGGTATGCAGGTATCATATGAGCTACGGACGAAAGTTGTGTGGGGAGACTTCCTGTGTCCTGGACCCTTGGGAGATTGTATTGTGTTATAAAACGTTATGCCCGAAAGAAGGATATGGTCTCAGTGCTCATTGGAGACTCTAATATCCCATTTCAAAATACTACTGTACACCCTAGACGCTATAGTACTACTTACTTAAGATCAGGGGTTGAAATTCTGGTTCGCAGTACCGTTTAGGGCTTAGGGTTCAAGGCTTAAGGCTCCTCTTGGGTTTAGGGTTTAGGGTTTAGGGCTAAGCTGTTGTTCAAGTTTTGGGGATTGGTATGGCAGTTTGGTTCACTTTGGAGGGTCTGGATGAACCCTACACTTGGAACCCTGGAGGAATGGATTCGCTATGACCCTAAACCCTGAACCTTAAACCCCAAATCCCTAAACCCTGAACCGTGAATCCCAAATCACTACATCCTAAACCCAAAATCCCTAAATCCTAAAACCCTGAACCCTGAATCCTAAACCCTAAACCCGAAATCCAAAACCCTAAACCCTAAATCCCTCAACCCTAAACCCTAAATCCCTAAATCCTAGATCCCTAAATCCCTAAATCCTAGATCCCTAAATCCTGTGAGATTTCACTCCGTCCCTCCTCCCAAAGAATGGGCGGACACTTGCCTCCCTTGAAACCTTACTTCGCCAACGCACACGGTTTAGGGATTTAGGGGTTAGGGATTCAGGGTTCAGAGCTTAGGGTTCAGCGTTTGGGTCTAAAGCGCTTAGGTTTGGGGGGGGGTGCAGGGGTCTAGGATTTAGGATTTAGGCTTTCGAAAAGTGAGCTGGAAATTAAACAGCCCAGAACCCTACACCAACCAATTTGAGCTGCTTGCAGCTGCCTGACAAGTCCCGCCAACCCTAAACCCAAAACTACCAGGGCGCTGTTAAGGAATTAGAGTAACCTAAACCCCAAAAGTATGTAAAATAATAGCCCTAAACCCCTAAGAATAGCCCTAAAGGCCATCATTTTACATAATTTTGGGGTCCAGGAAGTCATCATACGGAGGAAGCCATGTTTCTGGCATTATTCATAATCATTTTGTCTAGGTTCCCCAGTAACCCATTAATAACAAGGGTACATTTTTTCCTACTGTTCAGCTTTTAATAAGGAAACCACCAAAAAAAACCGCAAAAGGGCACTCCTGGGGTACCTAGTTGTTGTATGTGCCAGTTCTTCAACAGCCCCACCTTAGCTAGCAAGGGCTCCCCGAGGTTTGCGGGGGAAATGACTATACTTGGAGGCTCAAATTCTAGGCCCTTAAGTTTTCATGTCCCTATAATAATCTCTCTGAGGGGTACTAAGAACCTGCTATCAAGTAGGTCTGAGGTCCTGGGCCCTAAGCCCCAAACACTAACCCCTACATGCTGAAGTCTAAACCCCAAACCCCCAATTCCGTAAACCCTAAACTCTAAACGCGAAGCCCCAAATGTCCGAAACCCTAAACCCTAAAACATCCCGACTCAGGTGCCCCTAAAACCCCAAGTGAGAAGTGATTTTTTGGTGGCTAAACCCAGTAAGATTATATTCCTTATATAAAATACTATACCCCAAAAGGAGGATAGAATCTTACTCTATATTGGGTACCCTAGTATCCCCAAAAAACATACTACTCAAGTGCTTTGATAGTGACCCCTTGGCGGCTTTGCCTTCCTCAACCTTGTTGCCTTTGTAACCAGGAAGGGGTTACGGTTTAGGATGGAAGTCTGCAAGCAATGCCAGGGTTTAGGGTTTAGGGGTTTAGGGTTCAGGATGAAAGTGTATAAGCAATGCCAGGGTTTGGGGCTTAGGGTTCTAGAGTCTATGAGAAATATTCAAGTTTTAGGCATTAAGATACTGAGAGGCTTACCTGAACACCTTCAAAGTATGTAAAATAATAGCCCTAAACCCATGAGAATAGCCATAAAGGCCATTACTTTACATACTTTTGGGGTCCAGGTAGGGTTTAAACCCTCTAAACCCTAAACCCCTAAACCTAAACCCTGAACCACTTAGAGTTTTAGGTATTAAAATACTGAGAGGCTTAGGGCTTGTATGAACTACCCAATTTAATGGACATGGGTTCCTTATTAGGGACTATATTAAGGACTATACTAAACTCCAAGAGGGACCCCTATGTCCACTGTTAAGGGCCCCTTATTAAGGCTAATATTGACTGTAGCTCGTATGTGCTGGTTTTGGGGTCCAGGTAGTTTACCTACAGCTTAGTAGTAATTACCCCCTATTTAGTAGGTAGAACCCATAAAAACTGTAGGTAAATGGAGCCACAGGTAGGGCTTGTATGAACTGGTTGGCATGGTGAAGTAAGTAGGTGACTGCAGATTCTCCGCGCTTCGGATAGCTGCTTTCAGGCCCAGCCCAGGCGACGAGATGGTACCCCACACTGAAACTGATGTAGGGTTTAGGGTTCAGGGTTTAGTGTTTAGGGTTTAGGGTTCAGGGTTTAGTGTTTAGGGTTCAGGGTTTAGGGATGAGGGAGTTAGGGTTTAGGACAAAGTCCAGGGTTTCGCGTTGAGAGCTTGCTGTTTGGGATATGGGACTCGGCCTAAATTTCTGTTCCCACAGTGGCGTAAAGTTATGTAGGAACTCGTATTGTGATTGGAAACACGCTGTTGGGACCAACAAGTTTATCAAACTTCGTTAAATCCCCGTATATTGCTTAGCTTAGGGTCTGGGTTTGGGGACCTCTCATTTAAAGAGCTGCAGGTATTGGATGTAGGGCATTCAGCCCTAAACCCCAAGCAATCAAGCCTGAACCCTACACGCTCAACCCTGAACCGCTAAGCCTAAGCCCTACACCCTGAAACCTCAACACCATCTGCTCTAAGCTTCTAATACCGCTGTTACTGAGCTATGTGTAGGGTTTGGGGTTTACGGTTCAGGGGGTTAGGGTTTAGAAACATATGCGTACGGTTGGGGTTTACGGCTTAGGGTTTACAGTTTAGGGCGTTTTCTTTGGAATCTCATGGGACTCAAGAACTACTGTTAACTGGGCTCCTTATCGGATTGTAGAGATATGGAGAGTTTTACGATTCATGGGACATAGTAGCTACTTATAACTTGGCTTGTAACCCGACTTATGATCCCCCAAACTGGTCTTATGCAGGTCACCCCAGTTATAAACATGATTGGAAGCCACATTATGAGTAACTGACTCGCATAAGCCTCCAAGTGCAGTATCCTAGGCGTATAAGTGACCTGCCGCGAAATATCACACCACAATTCCAAGCCCTAAGGGTCCAAGGACTCAAATAATAGGGCATTAGGGGCCAAACACCATTAATATTATAGTACTTGGGCCCTAAAGCCCTATTATTTGAGTCCTTGGACCCTTAGGGAAGGGTCTGGATCCATATTGTCATGCGGACTTTGTCCATGAAGTGTGTGGATGGCCTACCTTCAACTTTGCCTACCTACACTCTCTTGGCCTACTTACAGGCTCAGAGGGCTTAGTAAACGGCGCAGAAAGGGAGTTACGCATGCTGAGGCATAATAAATGGGTAGAAGCAAGGCTACGAGAGATTTGCGTAAATAGAACTCTATACTACTGGAGGTAAATCCTTCAGCCAACTGAGGAAACCAAAAAAAATCCGACGTCATGTGTAACCGCTTTCCCTTAAAAACTAGAGGTCCAGATACCCCGACATGTGTAGCTTAACCAAAACCTCAAGGAGATTTTCCGATGCTGTCGCCTGCCGAAAAAAATAGACGAGACACTAACTGGCAACGAAACAGAGAGCATGTTGCGCCAGGACAGATACAGCGAGAGGGTTGTTGACTCCAAGCAGAATTCTCAGGACGCTCCTCGCGCCAGCCCTTCCATCCGTCGAAAGCAACAAGAAGGCCATCGAATCCAAAAGAATTCGCAGTACGCTCTACGCGCCAGCGCTCCCATCGAAAACAACGAGACGGTCGTCGATCCCAAACAGAATTCGCAGGACACTCGACACGCCAGCGCTCCCACCCGTCGAGATACCTTTAAACCAACTAGACTGGCTAGACTTCCGCCAAAACATGCCAAAACAACCCAGCTGTGGAGGACTCTGACTCTGTCTGAAACAAACCGGAGTTGGCCTAGCTCGAGGTTAAGGGCTTTGGGGCCGTACTCTGTGCCTATTTAGCTTCGCATAAGAAAACACAGCTCCACAAAATGCAAAGGGACATCGGATGACTGTAATGAGAACATTGAAGCCCTGAAGCTCTAAATGGTGTCAATCCACCGGGGCGGACAGCGGATTTAAAGAGTTGTAGCCTGCGGAAAGTCAGCGGACTTCCGCATGAACCATCAACCCAGACCTCTGGGAGGATCTAGACAGTGAAACCTCTAGGATGGTAACCTATGCTACTATCGCGAATAATTGCTAGGATACCTTAGAGGGGGATCTACTTCCTAGATCCTCCTGTAGGTCTGAGCAGAGACTCTGAGAGAGCTCACAAGCTCGAACCAGCTCTCCTCCCTCTGCTGGGAAGGAAAGATTTGGGCTTAGATGGCAGGAACTTGGACCCAAAACACTCAACCGTAGCCCTGAAGACTCTCAAAACTCCCAAATCCTAAGCCCTGAAGTCTCTCAACCTCCTGAATCCAAGCCCTGAAGTCTCTCAACCTCCTGAATCCTAAGCCCTGAAGTCTCTCAACCTCCCGAATCCTAAGCCCTCTTTCAAACTCCCACATCCTGAGCCCTGAAAGCTCTCTAACTCCTAAATCCTGAGCCCTGAAAGCTCTCAACCTCTTACATCCTAAGCCCTGAAGTCTCTCAAACTCCTAAACCCCAAGCCCTTAAGCCCTGAAGCCTCTCAAGCTCCCAAATCCTAAGCCCTAAACCCTTAACATAAACCCTAAAACCTCACTTCTCTGCCTTTCTCGACCTAAGCCCACGCCCGAAGGAACGAAGAGCCGGCGCGGAAACTGTGAGTTCAAGCGAAGCGCAGGCTAGGTGTCACACATTTGAGCCAAGCTGACGGATGATTTGCAGTAGATTTGAAGGTTCAGGAAGGTTTGGGGTTTTAGGGTTTAGGGCTTAGGGCTTGGTGTTTTGGGTTTAGGGTTTTAGGGCTTGCTTCGGGGTTTTTAGTTTAGGGTTGAGGGTTGGGGGATACAGGTTTGGGGTGAAGTTTGGGGCTCAGGTTTTGGGATTTCGGGTTTGGTGGCCAGGGAGGATCAACTGTAATTGAGCATGAACAATTGCTGGAAACTGGGCTTCTACAGGCTAGGCGTATGTCTAGTTTGGGTACTGCCTCCCCCCGCTCCCCCAAAACCCTCAGGTGGGCAGTTCAAGGGGGTAATATATAGGGACCCATGACAGGAACTAGCTGAAGGTGCAAGAACATACTGCATGACCTCGCCATACTACATTGTCACTACGTGGCACTTCGGACCCCTAGGAAAGTTTAACCCTTCAGGTACCCATAGTAGGAGTATGTAGGAGTATAAGCGATCCCAAAGGGTTAAAGGTTTGAGGTCCAAGCTAAGTCCCAAGGAGCCACAGTATTATGACTTCCAGCAAAGGACACTAAAGGATATACAGGATGTTTAGTGTCAATCGTGTTGAGTACGCAAGGAATCTATGGTGGGCTGTTCAAGCTTGAGACAGTTTCAAAGCACGTTCCATTCGCAAGGTGTGACGGGTTGTATGGCCATCAAAATTACAAATCCAGTCCGGTGCACTGGCAATTAAATGGGAACACATGCAACAAGAACACAAACCTTGAACCCTCGTGCTGAAAACCCCTAGAGTTTTACACCCTGAGCACTGAACCCCTAAACCCTAAACCATGCAACCTCTAAGCTTCGCCAGGTCTGCGGGCTGATTTGCAGAGGTGGAGTGCTAGGTTCCCCCGTAAGCCCATAATAGGTTGAAGGTTCAAGTTGAATCAATCTGGAAGAAGCTTAAATATCCCTAAGAAGCCTAATCAAGGCGGGAAGCTAAAGGGGGGAGTAGGGGACCCCATTGATACATTTCATCGCAAGGACAGCAGGTTGGTACCTTGAGGATTCGCACCTTGCGGTTTAAGGTTTAAGGCTTAGGGTTTAGTCTTGACTACCCGGGAGAGAGGTTCTACTCCGTAGTGTAGGGGTCCAACACAAGGGTACGACCACTACGGGTACAAAGAAACCTCGCTGGTCATGGGTTCCACTCATACAATCCCCTTGGAGTGCCCAAAGAACGTTCATGTCTTGAAGGGTGACAAATTAACATTCGACCATCCCTAAACCCTGAACCCCAAACCCCACACCAAAACACTAAAACTTGGTACACACCCAACCACCCTGAGCTCAAGGAACCAATCCTCAAGTATGCAGCCCCGGCCTTACACACCTCAGCATCCTAAACACTAATAACTAGGATTGATATGGGGGGGGGGCCTATAGAAATTTGAAAATTCAATGGCTTTATAAATATGTATATATATATATACACTTGGAGTAAAATGATTTTCAAAGTAACCCTTGCGAAGAAGCCCGGAACGCCGCGGCGTTCACCTTAAATCCTAAGCCTGGACGGCCTGGACCCTAAACCCTGAAACCGCGAGCCCTGGAGCCGCTGCCCTAAACCCCAAAAAACCTAAACCCCTGACCCCTAAACCCGAAACCGCCTTGTTTCCCAGGATCATGGTTGCATCCCCGGGCCCTATTTGGGAGATTATACCCCCAAACCCCCTAAAGCCTAAGCCCTAGAACGCTAAACTAAGCACAAACACCTTCAAACCCTAACGGGTTCCCACCTGGCTGGGTCACGATTTGGACAGCAGGCTTTCCTTGGGTCCCTCGCGGCACCTGGTGGTACTTGATAAGCAATGTTTAGGGTTTAAGGCCTCAGTTGTTTTGGCAACGCCTCTTTTAGCCCTCGCAGCCAAAGGTTAAAGGCCAATGTAGGTAGGTGCATTCACTGGTTTGCCAAGTGCTGCACACTTTACGTACTCACTGGGGTCAGCGTTCACATCAAGGACAACCACTGCAACACCGGATCAAGCAGACACCCACATTCTGCTTCGCTTTATACATGATCTCATAGGTGCTCTCTTCCATGGTTTGTCTTCTTTTCCTTCTTCCTCTCTCGGCTTTGCTTCCTTCTCCCTATCTTGCGCGCTGTCCTGTTCTTCCTATTTGACCTTCTGGCTTCTTGTCCTCCTTCAGCACCTCTTCCATCCTCAGCTCCTGCTTGACTTACCGTGTCCAAAATTTCCACAAGTTCATCTGTTACAAACGGCCAGCTCAAAACACTAGAACATCGCTGGCCTTTTTCATTGCTTCACGTTCCCATGGTGTAGATTCCAAGCCTCCTGCCCTTCCCCTCATCGCTATCCGCATACGGAGCCGTGCTAGTGGTCTTGTTCCAGTATTCACTGCCGTACACGACAACACGTTCTCTGCATCTTCGTCTTTTACGCTGCGGTTCAGGGTTGCCCTCCACATTTTCACTTGCACGCTGGTCGCCACTTGGTCCTCCTTGCCTTACCACCACTCCTGAGTTACTTGCCGACGTTCCTTGTGACACCTTTCCCACAAAGTTTGCGTCTCGCTGTCCTCTTCGAAAGGGCCAAACCTATTGAGGAACGCCATCACGTGGTCAATTTTCCCTATATCACTGTTGTCGTCTCCACATTCTCGTCGTAGCTGTTCAAGTTTTCTACGCAATGTTTGTGCTCTGTTCCCCGCAGCATCTCTCGTAACTAGGCGTAGGCTTGTCTGCAAATCAGCCAACATTGCTTGCATTGCAGTTGCCGAAATACTCCTTGTCTCGGGGACGAGGCTTCTGGTGACCCCGAGCTGCATCATCATGACGTCCGCATCTTCACCACCATCACGGATGTATGGCATACGCTCCCCGATGTGGCTCACTTCTGCCTGCAACAGAGCTATGGATCTGCTGAAGGCATTCATAAATTAAGTGATCTCCCCATCGCTGAAGCTCAGGGCTATGCCATTATCCTCAAGTAGCTCACGGGCGCTGCGCCTCTTCTTTGCTCCATCTATCAACAGACCTTTGGTCATCTTGTTTCCTCCAGCCTCTCTGGCTCCTAGATCTACTTCGATCCCTCTTTACCCACTGAGGGAACCATCGGCATGTCTTTCTCCCCTTCACTCTTTTCCTGATCATCTGGTGTATGCTCCCTACCTTGCCACGCTTCATCACCTTTCGCATTTTCCCTTATAATTGTTCTTTCCAGCCTTTTCCGCGTGGTCGTCGAACTCCGTTTCTTCCCTTCTTCCTCGTGTTTTTTCTCTTCCCTTGCTTTCTTTCTTCTCAAAGATTCCCTGGATCTCCCTCCTTCTTAGGCATCGTAATCATCCCCATCCTCTGGTTACTGGGAGCCAGATTCGCATCTTCCAGAAGAAGGAAACTTCTTCATCTTCGGTGGCAGAATCAGGTTGCCCGGCGAGTCAGGGTGCTTCACATTCCGTGTCTGGCCCCTATGCAGCTCCACAGCCTCGTGGAATACATCACGTCGAAGATGATTGCACCAAAGTGGGCAAGCACCTTCTTCCCGGGCTTCCCTCTGGTCGACTTTTCCGCTTCCTCCTATAGGACAATGGTCGTATGGAACTGCTTCACATTGGAGCATCGAAGCGTTCCACACTAAGCCACCTTCGGCCCTTGCTTGTAAAAGAGCATGCAGCAAGACCATGACGATCCTACTGCAGAACATCTCTGCTGTCCTATGGCTGCGGCCGTCAGACGTAAGCTTTAGGGTTTAGGGTTTGTTTTAGGGTTTGGTTCCTTCGAAGGGACCTTAGGAGACTGTAGGAACACATGCTATCACCATGTGTCACCCCCATCCCCAAGCCCTCGAGCCTTAGGTTTTTACGGATTTACGTTTTTTTTTTTTTTTT
>CAJNIZ010046309.1:0-14627 GCA_905231905.1 Symbiodinium pilosum | reverse complement strand
GGATGCCCACTCGACCCCGCCCCCTCTCCGCTCTCGCTTTCATCTCCGTCATCTGCGTCATCTCGGTCCTCCAACCACTGCCTTCGAGGATCGCTGGGCGCCTCTCAGGGCAAAAGCAAGGCCACAGAAGAAAGTAGGAATCAGATCAAAAAAGGGCTCACACCAGAAGTTGCCGATCCTCAAAGCATGAAAATTCACTGGCTTTTGAGGTGATTTGCTTTTGGGGGCCCCACGTAGGTCTTTTCGGGCGGCAGAATCCGGTTCTGCAGCGGGAAGACCCACTCAGCCACCGACCTCAAAGACTTGAGCACTTAAACCCGCACGCACCCGCGTATATCCGCGTCCCCTGGCCTCAGGGAGTTGGCACTACTGCAGTAGATCAGCGAGGCGTGGGAAGCTGCGGATTCGAAGCCTCAGACGCTCAGAAATCTCAGAATCAGCATCAAAATCAGCTTTGAGAAGTCGTGTGCATAGTCTGTGAGCTGTTCAAGCAGAGGGCTAATCAAGGTCCCAGAGTTCACGGATTGGCTGGTGGCTGGCCGAGGGTCCTCAGAGGACGAAGCAGAGATTCGCAATTCTTTCCATTTCTGCCTTTTTCCATTCTTCGCTTTCTGGCCATTCTGCATTCGCCGCCTTGTTGGCCTCGCGCTCCTCACGTTCCTCACCTCCCCAACCCACTTTGCGGACCTCCAGACAGCAGTTCTCGAAGATGCTGCCAATGCTTGCAGCATGTCAGTCACTTCGGCTTTGGCATCTCAACGTTCCGCCTCGCTGCTCAGCTGCTTCTCCAGGCTTTGGCACCTAGTTGCACGGATAATTGCACGCACTTGCGCAGTGTCAGCAGTGCTTCGGCCACATTTGGACAAGATGTTTCGCTCTCAAAGCGTTGGGGTGGATTCAAAAAACCTTGGAAGTGGAGCACTCCGAAGGAACCAGTGGTGCCTGAAGCCCTGTACTTTGAACATAGGGACCGTTCACGCTGCCGAAAGGGCAGACCTATAGAAATGAAAAGCCTCCGATCCTCCGGGTGATCTGTGCTTCAAAGAGTGGAAAGGGGGGAAGAAAGAGCAGAAAAGACACCGAAGTGAAGAGAAGTGAAGTGAAGTGTCCGAGGCCCCGAGCCGGGTGGCCAAAGCCTCTCGGAGCTTCGTCTGCTCCGCCAGGGCCTGGCTCTTGCCGCGAGACCCTCTTTCTCTCGCTCTCTTTCTTCGCAATTCTCACCTTATACTTAGACAGCTTCCCACTGCATATCACTTCACTTCCTATCACCTCGTGGCACCGCCATTTTGAATCCAAAAGCAGTGACTGTGCCAACTGGTATGGGCCGATACAGTGCGCGGGTACACTTACAACACTCTGGCGGTCCCACGCACCTGCGCATGCAAATGGCGCGCCATGCTGGACAGATTCGTGCATCTGCTTCCAGGATGCTGTGAGCAGTTAAATCGTAGATCATGTTCGCTGGGGTGCTGCATGGTGCTGCAGCGCTGCCCTGCAGTCTTAGACTTTTGGGAGTTCCTTGAACTTCAGCTTCATGAGCATGGTGCAGCATGATGCAGCATGATGCAGCATACGCAGATTGATTCGTGCAGGACCATCGCCTCGCATCGCAGTCAGAGTCATAGTGACTTAGTCGTGTACAAACGGCGTCTATCAACCCCGAAATGCATAAAGCAGGATCAAGGAGAGGAAAAAAAGGCCCCGTGATGAACTTTCTCGAGCAGCATGCGAGCTTCCCTTCCTGAAAAGATATCCAGACCCTCTTCCTGTACTTGCTGTGCCACAGCGTTGACATTCGCCATCCCAAGGAAGTGTTAAGGCAGCGAGCGGCGTCGCAAGGAAGTGTTAAGGCAGCGAGCGGCGTCGACGTACAGGTCCGTGGGCTTCACAAATCTCAAGGAATCCTACGAGTTCTAGAATGGCTGCTAGATCTCTCAAGTCAAGACGGGACCTTCCTCTCAAAGTGTAAAAGCGTGAGCAGCTTCTGAGCAGCTGGAACTGTCTGGCCGGGCCTTCTCGGTTCAGCATGTGTCCCTTTGTCTCCCTGTCTGCTCCACAGCACCCATCCTGCTTTCTTTCGACTCAGCTGGCCAGGCCCGGCGCCAACGCCGAGCTTCCTCAGCTTGACTCGAAGGCATCGTTTGCTTCGCGAATCTTTTGTCTGCTTTCGTTAAACAGTGGAGGGCTGTCTTCGCGAGCTTGTCCTTCGAAGCTGCGGGTCTGAGTCTTAGCCCAGCAAGCCGGTCTTGTGCTGCAGCCCTGTTGCCAGTCTACGGGCCACGAATGCACAAATGCTGCGAGACCTCTCCCCTGACAGTTTGGCCCCAGACACCGAAGAAAGGAGAGAGAAATATGAGGAGAGAGAGAGGTGGACTTGCTACGCTTGCTACTGGCTTTGGGGGGACCTCGGCCAGCTCCGCGAGCTCTGCAGACAGCACGGCCGTCCGCTCCTCACAAAGAAAGAAAGGTGAACTGAAGGTCTTTTGTCCTTTTCTTAAAATTCTACTCATTCCTCATTCCTTCCCGGCTTTAAGAAGGCTTTAAAGCGAGCGCCTGCTCAGCGTGAAGCTGTTGAGGGACTCCCTCCAGCTCTTTACACCTTCAGCTTCGTCCGCTTCTTGAGGTTTACGTGGGGAGAAACTTCCATCGGCTTACGAGACCTAGCACCTAGCCTTCTCTCCAGGGAGGACCTTTCCTGCAGCAGAGCAGAGAAGAAAGCGACAAAGCTCAGAAGCTCAAAGCTTCCTTTCAGGCTTTCAGGCCTGAGCCGCTGCGCGCGCCTCGCGTTCCTTGTCCTGGCACACTGGCACAATTCCAGCTGAGAATTCGCAGATGTTCGCGGCATTTCGCAACTTCCGTTTCTGTCACCTCCAGCTGCTTTAGCAGCTCAGCGTTCGCCGCACGGAGCCTCGTCAGCTCATCGGCCTTGGAAAGCGCAAGCTGAGATTCCCAGCTGACATTCCAGGCATGCTACAGCGCCTGCTGCGCCTTCGTGGCGGTCTCGTTGGCCCCATTGGCCTAGAACATGAAAACGTGACGACTCCGTGGCCTCTTGAAAACATTGACGGCAGGACGAATCGCACACGACTCGCACACCGAATCGCAGACTCGGGCAGAGGCAGAGGGGAGTTCTTTGGACTTGGATCGGACGACGACCTTGGAGTGCGCGGAGATTGGCCTTGGCACATCATATTGGCTATCTCGAGGCGCACAATGCCCGAGAAGGAAAACAAAAACAAAGTCGCACCTCTTCCGCGCCACCTCCGCTTCGGTCCTAAGTTCAAAGAACAAAAACGTTGGGTTTGCTTCCGGCCTTCCGAACATAACTACAGGTTCATCAAGCACGAGTTGCAAAATGCATCAAAATGCAATCACATCCCCTCACCTACTATCGCTCTCGAATCCCTCGGGGCACGGACGGTGAGATCGAAGCGGGGCTGGGCTCACGGGTGGCGGTCTCCACGACCTGCGAAGCAAGAAGAGTGAAACGCAGCTCCTCTTTCCGTGGGGGATCGGATTCCACAACTGAAGACCAGTTTGGGTTCAGCTGCCTACAAGTTCCTGGATGGCGCCTGAATAGGGCAGGAGCTTTGCGACGCCACCAGCCGGACGCGTGGCAAGGAGATCCGTTGTGTAAAGCTATCCAAAAACTATCTGGAGGTGCCCGAGTTGCAGGGCTGCTCAACGTGTGAAGCCTGGACACGCCCGGGGAGAGCGCAAATAATGCTAAGGATGCACAGTCTGGCAAACGTGACCGCCCCATGCATGGGCATGGCTGTTATCGGTTACGTTCAGAGATGAAGTTCAGGGGAAGCTCTGAACATCTCGCAACGCTGAAGATCAGCAAGCCACCGAACAGCATCGTTCAAGGTCAACATATCCGCTCTGAAAGCAAATCAACTAAGGGCAGCGAACTTTTCTCTACGCAGACATAAAGCTCAAGGCCTGCAGGGCAAGCGGTAACGTTCAAGGAGGCATCCAGGAATGCGAACTGACTTTATCAGCCCCCATAAAAATTCTGTTGGCCCGCAGGCAGGTCAATTCTTGACCTTCTTTCGATGCTCCGACTGCTTTTCCCGAGAAATGATGGTCTCCTCTAGCTCGATGCGCAGCGCATTGTTCTGCATCATTCGAAGGAGAGGTTCTCGGTGAGCGGACTCTGTCTTGGTCAAGGCATCGGAGGGGTTATGGTTATGAGGAACCCATCGAAGTCGACCTTGGCATTGCGCAAGGCTCTCTTGTATTATCGCGATTTCGAGAGCACTTCTGGAATCTTCACCCTGGGCCTGTTCGGTGTTGGCCCCATCGAAGAGTGATTTGGCATCGGTAATAGCCACTGTCAAGGGATCAGAATAGCCCGCAGCTTCGCTAGCGATGACTGTACCTGGTCCTCGGAGTCCCAAGGCCGCATCGTCAGAAACAGCGATGGATCTTGGGTTGAAATGGCTTTGCGTGATGCTTTTCCAGAAAGCAATTTGCTTTTCCATCGCCCCGAGAGCAGTACTCATTGCAATGCTCTCGCACAAGAGCGTATTTCCAGCCTTGCGCCGCAGCTTCCGCGAAGTCCATGATATCCACGAAATTGGTGCGATCTTGCCGGCATTCAGGTCTGGAGTCGTCACCGCCTGGATGTATCCGTGTTGTGGCTTGACTTTTCCACTCGGATCAAAGGAGGAGTCAGCGATAAGGAGATGCCTGATCTCCTCTCATCGATCGCATGAATCTTCAAGCTTACTTCGCGTTCTTTGAGAAGGCCAATGGAAGTGTTGACGGCTATGGCGTCGGCTACAGTAGGGTCCGGGAACGAGCCTGCGTATATGCTTGCCGCTGCCGATCCATCCGGCCTCCCTTCACGCGAAGCCCAGTTTAAGGGTGCCAGAGCACCCCTCAACTGCTGTTCTTCGTCAGCAGTTAGCCTGGTGTTGAGGGCGTCCTTCTTCAGGATCTTGCGCTCAAAGCGGATGAACTTCAGGCGGTCTCTCACATATTCATCCATCGAAAACGTGTAGGAGAAGTCTGAGAGTTGACGGATCTTCCGGCCTGCGTAGCCGGTTCCTTCCTTCACTCCCATCAGCTCGACGACCTTGCCGAACTTGAGCTTGGACTCCAACCACTTCATCTTGGCGCGGTGCTCGGACGAGCCAGCCTCTAACAAGTCGTCGACCTCAATGACAATGATGCCTCTTGTGCGGTGGTACGTCTGGCCGTACACAGTCACTTGCTCTTCAGGGTCATTGATGAATGTCCGCGCCTGTCATAGGGGTTGACGCGGTACTTTAGCTCCTTGACTAAGAGCTCAAGCAGGCTTCTCCTCCACCAGGCCGGACCGGAAACGAGACCATAGACCTCAGTCAACAGCAGGATCAACTGCTCGGCTTCGTATCTTGGAAAGGACTCGTCCGAGGGCATTCGGCAGGCAAGGCGTTGTCGTCTCGTCGTCGGTTTGGCCAGCAAGAATGCAGTCTTAGCATCCTTTGCAAATCCATGCCAGTGCCGGGTTGCAGAAAGTTGGCAGAAGACGTAGAGGCTGCTGGTCAACGGCGTTGGAGCTGCTCGTTCGATCTCATGTATGTGGGGATCACGCCATCCGACCACACACCAACGGCTTTTAGGCTCAGCCGCATTGATTCCTTCCCACACATACGTCTCGGGATCCCAGTGCTCGGGAAGCACTGACGAGTCACCAGTAGGTTTCCACCGATCGACATATCGACTGGTGAGGACATAGTCGGGGAACTTCTCGGCGAACTCTCGAGACTCCTTGACAGACAAGATCTTAATCGCCCCGGACTTCAGGAGGCTATCAATCTCCTTGTTCCGGCTCTTCCTGAAGATCTTCTTGAACTTCTCCGGAAGGTCCTTGAAGATTACCTCTCCAGGGCTCACTTTCTTCTTGGTGATGAAGAACAGGCGCTCGCTGCTGGAGAAAGTCGCCGCCGAATCCTTGAGGTGAAATTTCTCCTTGGACGTGGCGATGGGCTCCCAGCGGTTATACGCCTTGTTTCTCCACAAGCGAACTCGGTCGTTCTCATCCATGGCCTCCATGAAGTAAGTCGAAGTCGGAGGTCGTGGAAGTGATGGAGGTTGATCCACAAAAGGGTATGGAGTCGGGCGCGGTGTCTCTGGAGATTGTCTGGCTGGTCCAAAAGGCCAGGAGCCGCCAGTGGCTTCATCCACTTGTATGGTGCTTGGCCTTCGAGGGCTCAGGAGTCGCCGAGGCAGTCGGTGCCATGGTGCTCTGCTCGTCTGGAACAGGTGGAGAAGGAGATACTGCAGCACCTGGAGGAGGATCGGGTGTGTCAAGCGCTTCTGTTCTTGATCTTCTTCTTCAGGAATGGGAGGCAGGTCCACTAGCCCTGACTCTCGAGGAGGGTGGTCTTGAGGGAGTAGCTGAGGAGGATGGTCCATCTCCATGTCGTCCGGATTGGATTGGTCCTCCTTCCTGCTCGATGTCCTTGAAGTTCTTCAATCGGCCGTTCTCCAAGTTCTTGAGGAGCTCCGTCGAAAGAACTGTGATGAGGTCCGCGCCCAAGCTCTCGTCCGAGGTGGCACGTCAGACCTGCTCTCTTGAAGCTTTGACCAGGTATCCTCGTACGCTCACCCAGAGCGAGCGCTGGTTTTCGCTCTCCAACCTCAAGTTGTGATTCAGGACAAACCGAAGTGAACATGCTATGGCTTAGCCCCTGCTGTCCAAGTTGTAAGGACTGAGACTCCAGCTCCTCGATGGCCATCTCACATGCCCGCAACCCGCCGGCACTCACGCCGGTACGTTCAGGACAAAAACTCTCCATCAAAGAATTGTGCCATGGTGCGAGCCGCAGGGCCGTTGCAAGCGGTATTTTGAAGATAAAACAAGCTGCTTGTGTCCCATTCCGACCATACACTGGGGGAAGTAGGATGCCACGTGACCGTTTGCGCTGGTTGCTCAGCAAAAACTGACATGTAGGTGTCAGCCTCGCTCTCTTCATGTAACCGCAAAATGTGTTGAACATGTTCCTCAGCACTGATGCCAGAATTCCACTGCACGCTCAAAACTCAAGGCAACACAACCCTGGAACTTGGGACCCAGGACGGCTCTTTCAAGAAATAATCGAGTGTGGAGCGCAATTCAAGGCAGGGTAGAAGCTTCCTGATCCGTAATACCTGTGCTGAAAGGCAAGATAAATCAGCGGATATTGAAGCTGCACCCACCTGACCAAGTCGGTATGATCAGCCTCCGGCAAGATTTCCTGTGAGTGTTCCAGGACCTCAAGTGCAGTGGCTGAGCTCCAGACTCTGGTCGCCAGGTCAAGAATTGCCCAGGACGAAGCTGTCTGCAGGGGCAGCAAATGCTCCGATAAAACTTCGATAGCTCTGCACCAAATGCGCGTAGCGGGTAACAGCGGAATGGTTACAAGCAGATATGCCACCAGAAAACTGATCTTCGCTCTCGTGGACAGGCAGCACGTCTGAAAACACCAAACTGCTCCAAGCTGAAAATCCAAGCCAAGAAATTGCCAAGCAAGAAAAATCAAGACTCTCCAGAAAATCAGCAGCTGAAAAAGAATTCAAGCCAACAACGATGCTTGAAGACTCCTATGGCTTTAGTTACCCACCGCTAGCTACGAGACCAGTCTACAGAGACAGGCCCTTCTGAAAGCACCACACGGCCGTGTGATACCCCCAGGAACTGGCAAGCTACGCCCTTCCCACTCAGGAAAATAAAAACAAGCTTGAGCCGTAGATGCTTGCGTGAGCTCGTCCCACATGGTGGGGCTAAGTGTATGCCAGCCACGCAGTCACGGGCAGTGAGATCCATCAGGATTGCAAGAGAGCCAGGTTGGCAGAGGACAAGGGTTATAATGGGTGCCCTAGCAAGAGGACTAGCAACCTTATCAACCGCTAGGGACTGGGAATAACCACACTGCTTAAGGGCACGGCACAGGCCAGCTGAACCAGCAAATATCTCAATGAAGACGAGGTCCTTGCAGGATTTGCCCGACACACGGGACCTCAAACGCTGAAGAAACTCTTCGGTTTTGGGAGCAACGCTGGCCGGCTCAGGAGGAGGTGCGCAAGTAGAGGTTTGCAGCAAGTGTTTGGGCAAAGGAAATCCCGTGGATTGTAGAACCTCGTGGTCGCGCGGATTGATGCTGCGCAGACGATCTACGGAAAAGGCAACCAAAACCAGACGTGTACCCTTCCACGGTAGCGTGCAATGATGTTGGCTGTAAGCTGGAAATTGCAGGTACGGCCGCACAGACATGTTAGTACCGGTCAAGGGAGTGCCATCAACCACTTGGATGTCTGTGCCGGGACCTTCCACCCAAAGGCCACCCTCCTCGAAATCGCTGATTGGAATTAGGAGGTTGTCCACTTTCGCATTCTTGGAATCTTTGTGGACGCCAGCGCGGATGTCCTGAAAGAGACTGATGCTGCTGTACTCGAAGTCGGGTCGCAGGCTGCGTACAACCTGATTCAGGAAAGCGCAAGTTACAGATATTTTCGGCTCGCACTGCGAAGTCCCACTATGCCACCTTTGGCATAGCAACCAACGGAGAAGGATTGGGCATGGGGCGCCTCAAATTTTGGCAGGAGGCGGATCCTTCTCAAGAAGGGAGAATAAATGCTCAACAGATGTTCGTGAAAAATTGTTCTCTTTCAAACACTGACATGCAAAGCTTTCAGCTGGGTCTAGGTCATTTAATTCAGCTTTGGCGCAAGGAGGCGGCACAGCAGCAGAACACTGGGGTTCAGCGAACTTGCAGGGCCGGCTGTTGAAGCATGAGAGCTAGTCCTGGCTGACTTGCACACAGGCCCCTCTGAAGGTCACTCTTTATGGCGCTTGGGGCAGTCAAGCACTGCATGATCTGCATCACACAGGAGACACACATGGACACCTCGCCTACACATGCCCCCTGGCTTTGAGAACTGGCACTTCTTGCAGTTGAACCCCCAACACTTGTTCTTATTTTTGGCGGTTTTGAACCTTAGGTTCGGGATGTTCTTGAGCTCATCAGGAAGACGATCCTGCAGGTTGGAGGAGCTGGCAGGCTCCTTGTTATCACCTTTCCTCTTGTTGCCGGTCTTGCCGCGACCACGTCCCTTGGGGCCCTGCAGGGGCAACGGCAGCAAGTGGAACAACACAGTCGGATCAGCTGTGAGGGCCTTGAGTGCAGCATCCATTGGCAATGATCCATCGGCAAGGGTTTTTATAGACTTGCAAACCTCCGCCATGCGGAGCCACGCCTGTTTGAAGGATCTGTTCTATGGTGGGTTTGCGGAAGCCTGGGGGCGCAGGTTGAAGCATGCAATCCATCAGGTATTGACGCCACTGTTCAGACACCTCATAGCTGGCGACATGCATGAGGTCCAGAGCAAGCGAACGTCTCTGCATGGCTTGGAACAACTGCAGTTCGTTCTGTATGGCACAGCGCTCCCTGGAGACAGGGTCCCTGACAGACAACTTTGAATCTTGCACAAGAACGAGCTCCTTGCCTCGCTTTTCCTTACCCACTTCTTGGCTTCGCGTGATCATCTTCTGAGGGTCCAGATAGATGACGGCGTTGGCATCAATCAGCTCCTGAACCATGGTGTAGCAAGCGTAACCACACTCAAGGAAGCCGGTGAGGTTCATCCCTTTAAGCCGCCCTTTTTGGGCTGCTATGCGGCTATCTCTTTCCGCCGGCACTAGTTCCTGACACTTGTCATGTCCCCCATCCAAGGCAGTCTTGACAAAGGCAACTGCCAACGTTTGGGCCTCAAAAGATGAGGCGCCTCAAGGCAGCAACTGATGCCAGGTCGACACCGGCAGGGTTGGCAGAGTTCAAGAGTTTGCGAATAGCATCCTCCGCAGGAGGACTTCCAGGCACCGTCAAGCAATAAGCCAAACCTGATAAGGTTCTGATGCCTTGGCCAGTCAAAGCCGTCAGATTCGTATCCGACAAACCACACGCTTCGGCATGCTCTTTAAAAGCCGCCTCGCTTGAGAGAAGGTCCGCCATCTTGAACCACAAAATCCTGCAGCGGGAGCTTGTTACCAAACCTGCCAGTCTCAGCGTAGCAATCGGATAAGATGGATCAAAGTGCATCGCTCTAGTCATTAACGCAAGCAAACACCTCAGACAGGATCAAGGGTCTCATAATTCGTGCCGACAAAGCACCAGCCGACAAGGCGATGTACAATTCTGAGTAGCATCAAAAGATGTAACACAAAGCCGACATGGCAGCATGATTTCAGCTCACCAAAACAACCTTGCTGCACGACATGCGCCAACCCGACAAGGCTAACGCAGGTTGCTGGCCAGGCGTAGGAAGTTCCCCTTGGCATGCGCACCGCCCGACCAGGGTTGTTGCCCGACCAGGGCACGAGTGTGGTGCGAAAAAGGGGGGGGGGGCGGAGCCCCCAAACTTCCTTTTACTCTCGAGATCGCTTCAAGATGCGGTCCAAAACTTCGTTGAGCCCACTTATGTCCTGCGCAGGGCGGCCAGCCGAACACTGCTTGCACATCCACTTGGCAACCATGACTGAACTCTGGCACGGCTGGTGATCTTTGGTCTTAAGGCGCCCACACAAGAATTTGGTCCACTGGCTTCCCAACGGAGCAACATGAACCGTCATGGTCCGGGAATGTCTGAAAAGTGGACATCCACACGGGCCGAACCTGCTGGCTGTGCTCTCCTGCATTCTGGACTGACCTCCGGGCTGGACGAAGAGTCATCGCTCGAGCTTTCACTTGAAGAGGAAGCCAAACCTGCGTTGTACCTGGTTCCTGAACCAACGAATCCTGATTGAAATCCTGTTCAAGAGGCCTTCATCACGAGGGCACGAGGGTTCAGGCTGAACTGATGCCGGTGGACTAGGAGGAAGGAGTATTCCTTGCCATCACACACACTACCTGCTGGCAGGCTGACAGGCGAATTATGCTGGTTGAGGAAGTCTCAAACTCGCTGGGCACGGCACACGCAAGACCAGACTGCTGACGGATCTGCTCACACCATGCCTTCTCATCGCTGTTGCTGTCAGGCAGCTCGCATGACGATCGCACGACTTCGAAGCTGCTTTGAACCTTCGCGCGAAGTCCAGAAGCCAGATCTCGTAAGATCCGGTTGGAAATGGCCTTCCCTAATGCACTCCAAGAGGGAAACCAACTCTTTTAGGGGACCGCTTTGAAGATCCCGACTATAAGCGGCCACAGATTTGCGGCCACCCAAAGAGTGTGACCAAGGATCGTGCGTGTGTCCATACCTAAATTTGCTTTAGCGCACCAACTAAGGCAGGTAGCCTTCGCTGAATGTCCAGTGATACCTGAGCCCATATTGGGATCAGTGGCTTGAAGAATGGTACGCACCCACGAAGCTAGAAGATCTCCCCTTATCGGGACCTCTGACCATGTTCCCACGCCAGTAGGCCTGCACAAGAAGGGGGACCCATGCTCGATGGAGGTGAGAGGCCTCAAGGCTTGTTCACACGCACTGACGAAGCCCTTTAGCCAGCACACCTCGCTGACCCCTTTGGATGGAGCAACAAGATTCAATTGCAGCCCCAGGGCAGCACTCATTGCACGCGTCTTGTGAGAAAGACTCACCAAAAAACCGTTAGACCAAGCAGGGTCATCAGGGGATACATCCAAGGTGACTTTGGCTACCTTATGCAAATCTCCCAACCTTGCTCTTGCAAACAGAGCAAACAAGAATGATCCCACGCCCACTCGATCAACCGCTGACACGCGATCGTCACAAACAAATTTTTCAAGAACCAAAACCTCAGCCACAGCCAGGGCCCTGGCTTGTCGCCTAGGCTGGCGATTCACACGGTGTCTGCGCATAAGACCCTGCACAAGGGGTGAGGATAGGGCTCCATCTACAGAGTCAACACCAAGCGCATGTGCCATGAAGTTCAAGCACTCAACCGCACGGATCCTGGAAAGCGAACGGTTCCTTTGCTCAAGATGCGTGAGATAATTGAAGACTGTGTCTCCTCTGAGAGGGAAGGCCTCATGGCCATTGTTCTGACACCACAAGACAAAGGAATAAACCTGCGAAGACCTTTTCTTGAGAGTTGACAATGCTTTCCCCCCCAAAGCGGTGGCAACAAGCTCCAGACGCTTAGGCCGTTCATGCACACACAGGATGCGGCCCAATGATGAAGCACTGTAGTTACACGCCAAGGACATCTCAAACCTCTGAACACACAAGCTGAGCTCGTCACGCGGTCCGAGTTTGCTTCTCACATCAGGAGGCCTACAAGAGACATTCATGTAATGATTGCTGGCAGAGCTCACTCCTGATACCTCCGGATCTGCACTGCATTCACCAGCTACCACACTGCGTGACTCTGAACACTGGATCAAGCAAGCTAGTCGAGCTCCTGAAGAGCTCGGGCGCGGAAGGCACCTGAAGACGCTCTTCCAGGTCGCCTACTCTAATATGGCTTATGCGGTGCAAGAACGTGCGCTGCTGGCGCAACACGGCAAGGACACGCAGCAAGGTGCGCCTAATGGTTTCAATTTGCCGGGCCAAGGTAGAATGCTGGGCCTGCAAGTCTACCCACAAGGCTTCCAAGCGCTGGATACGAAAGGCGTACCAATTGTTCTGGCGCTCTTGCTCTCTGAGCCGCTCTTGAACCGCGCTGACTTGAGCACGCAGATCTTCCATGCACCGAGGTGGCTCCCCCTCAGCGTGCACGCACCCTAGCGGTGAACTGGTGTTTACGCACGGCTGACCAAGCCAAAACTGCAGATTGCAAAGAATCAATGCAGCCAACAAGGAATCAAGCTTCGACAAGAAAACTTGAAAACTTGAGACATGCCATGGAGCAAATGGATGTGCTGAAATTTTGGACAACAAAATTTCACGCGTGTTTAGAATAAAGTGATATCGCACCTCCGGTGTGAGATCATCCGGGAACTCTTGGCCTTGCGCATTCTTTACCTTCTTCGCCTTCTCGTCCACTTGAAAGGATGTGGTTGCCGTAGATGACGGGTCTTCCTTGGGGCGCTGCCATCTCGAACCGCAGTCCGCGCATGTCCACCAAGTTGCCTTGCTGTTCGCTCGGCAACGCAGAGCGTCCGATCGATGGTTGCACTCTGAAGGTTCCTTGTTGAACTTGGCATGAGCTTTGGATCGGGCCAGTGGCTTGTCCAGACCCTGGTTGATTGGCGCATCTTTCGCCTTCTTCTGGCCCTTGAACGAGGACGTTGAAGACGATTGAGGATTCAGCTCCGGCTCGTTGTTCTTCTTGACCAGTTGATCGACCACCATCTGCTGTCGCGCGGTCGCCAACATGAGGAGGATAGTCTGAGCCATTCTTTTCCAAGTTGCCAAAGCTCGCTGAGTGCCCAGCCGACGTTGGGGCTGAGGCCCTGATGCCATGTCTTCGAGGATGACAGGGAGGACAAGCTTTGGACTTCAAGATCCAGCTGCTTAGATGCTGCATATTAGCTATCGCTTGCGCAAGGAGCTCAGGTCTGTCCAGAGGACGAAGGATGGCCGCAACCTGATCGAATGTCAGCAACTGGCTATGATCTCTTAAGGCAAGAAGCTCATGCTGAAACTCGGAAAGATTGGCTGGTCTCAGCAACACACGACCGGCAACCTTGTCATTCAAGCGTTCTTGAAGATGACTTTCAACTTCTTGTCTCGCGACCTCCTTGCCAGCAATGTAGTTGGCGAACGATTCTCCCTTGGCTCGCTCCCCGGTGTAGAGGAATCTGTCGATCGCCGCAGGACCTGCTACCTCCAGGAAGGGCCTAGACTTAGCGATGATTGAGCTAAGCACCAAGCTGTAACCATCCGCGCTCAACAGCTCTTGCATCCCTATCTGATCTGCAATTTGTCGAGGCTTGGAACCCTCTGGGAACGATTGGTACAAGCGAAGTCCCCACTTCTCTCGAGGAACCGTGGACTCAATTTCCCAGTAGGCAAGCAGCTTGAGCCAGCTTCTCATCGTTGCAGGCTGACCATTCCACGTAGGCAGAGGCCGCTTCTCACCGGAGATCGCCTGGATGAATCTCTCGCCTTGGTCCAAATTCACAGCTGACCTGGCTGGAGGTCCGACACCAAGAACTTCGAAAGCCGAACGAACCTTAGTTGATCCGACTGGAGGCGCAGCGGTAGCGTGTGGATATTGTGCTCCAAGACTGGCGGCGGCCGCAGCAGCCGAAGTAAAGGTGGTAGGCATTGCCGAAGTGGTCCTACCCGAAGCATCAAGAGGATTTCCTTGTGGAACTCCCTGAAAAGAACTGTATTGCATTGAGGTCCTTAAAGGAGTACCCGTAGCCAAAAAGGGGGTGCCAACATTGGCCTGCCCAAAACCACTTCCATATCCCATATTGGGAGGAAAGTTGTACATGCCGAACTCAATGCCTGAAGAAGAGGAACTCTGTGCTTGCGACTGCCACCCTCGAGGATCCATTGGATTGAAGGTGCTTGCCACTCCGGCAGAGCCGCAAGGTGTCGTTGCGTTCCGGAATTGACCGTGAACTTGCGGATGATCAGGTAGTAGACGCTGAACACCATCGACACTGGGAGATCCAAGAACTTGCGGGGAATCAACTTGAAGGGGACCAACTCCGCGCCCAGCGCAGCCGCCGTCGTCCTGACGGTTTGCCGTGGAACGCCTAGCAGCAAACTCTGCCCAGGGGTCC
>CAJNIZ010046308.1:12632-38615 GCA_905231905.1 Symbiodinium pilosum | reverse complement strand
TAGGGTTTAGGGTTGGGGCTTAGAGGTCTAGGGTTTGGGGTTAGGGTTGTGGGGTTTTAGGGCTTGTGTGGTCAGATGAGTTTGGTAGCCCAAAGGGATTATCATGTCCCTTTTATGGGATTCTTCTTGCAGGCTTTGGGGTCACCAACATCCTCTTATCATTACGGGGTCTCACAAGGTGGCTAGACATTTAGGGTTCATAAGTTTTAGGGTGTAGGGTTACAACGGATTCAGTACTCCGAGTGGCAACAGTATGCTTCGGGCTTTGGCTTCGGCACAGGGGTTATGGTTCTGGTTTCGTAGATTTTAGAGTCTCAGAGTTCAAGGTTTGATGTTAGACGTGTAGGGTATTGGGTAGGGTTTAGAGCGTTGTGTTTAGGGGTTGGGGATATTCTTGCCTCCAAGTGCTTGAGATTTCCGGTCTGAGGCTACAGTACGGGCCGCCAGCGTATGAGGCTTGCTTCCAAATAGCTCCATCGCCTAGGTTGGGGTTTAGGGTTTTATTTAAGTATTGAGGAGTATGTAGTCCACTCTTGTTTGTATGACATTTTGGGTGCTGGGGGCACCGCTACTTATTTGCTTACACGATAAAGGCAAGTGCTGCCAGTCCGGCGCTATGTTAGCTAGCGGATTTAGGAGTGTGGATATACTTGCTACGATTGCTACGCAGAAGGCTAAACACTAAACTCCTAAGCCCCCAAACCCTAAACCCAAAACCCTTAAGCCTCAGAGGAAGCGGCATTTTCCTGTAATCGGCTCAGCCGCGCATAAAACTAACTGTGCCCTAAAACCAAACCCCAAACCTACATCCAAAACCCAGAATCCGCCTTTAAGGGGCATTGGGCTATTTGGCTTTTAACCTGAAGACCCTTAAAGCACGACTCTTAAGCTACGTCCCTAGGTGGGGTAGTAGGGGGGTAGTATAGGGTTAAAGTTTTAGAGGTAGTAGGAGGACGCATGACAGAACAACCTCTGTAATCCTTGCCCCACCTTCCCAGCTAAGCATGGGTAACCCCTTGGATGCAACCCTGAGCTTAGACCCCAAACCCAGAACCCTGAAGCCCGAACCGTAAATCCTAAGTGCCCCAGACTGCAAACCGTATGACCTAAACCCTAAACCCTATACGCTAAACTCACGTTGCTGAGGCAGCAGCTTGTTCAAGTATTCAGAGATGGCCCTCCAACCTTTGAAAGGCCGGGAGCTGAGGAATTCCGGAGCTGGGGCGTACGGGATGTGGATTTAGGGGTTTAAGGTACATGAACAGGGGCATGTAGGGTTTTCTAAGGGTAATGGAAAGGAAAATGGCAATCACCATTTAGGCTTCAGAGTAATGACCCTAAACCGTATAAAGCAGTAAAGGGTGTAAGGGCTCAGGGCAGAGGGCCTAGGCCTCGGCTAGGATCTGCTAAAGAAGGCAAGTTCAGCGCATGAAGCTACCTAAACCCCCAAAGTAGTAAAATAATAGCCCAAAACACCTAAAAACAGCCCAAAAGGCTATCATTCTACATACTTTTGGGGTTCAGGTACTCCTTACATTGCCATGAATAAGCCCATCCTAAGAGAAGTGCTGGGCAATGATATTGCAAGGCTTAGTTCTTGCTAGTTCAGGAGTAACCGTGCCACGTCAGAAAAAAAAAGGCAAGTTCGGCATGATCTAAACCGTAAACCCTAAACCAATGTGCTCTGGATGCCTAGGGCAGCTTCGTGAAAGAAATGACTGAGTGTCTATAGGACTCATTTGGGTCATTCCGCAGACAGCTTCAACATAACGGGAGGCTCATGGAACTTAGCAACTAGCTGAATCCCAAAAGTTTTAGAAACACGGCCGTTTTGGCTAAATCTGGGAATTTCGGGCAATTATTTGACCTACTTTTGGGTTGCAGGTCCCTCTAACTGGGCTTATAACCCTACTTCTAATTGATCGGGCTTGGGGTTTAGGATTGAGGGTTGTGTTAAAGGTCCTTGGAAAGAAGGGGCGATTGGGAACCTTCATTTTTAAGGTTGAAACCATGGCCCGCTAGTATAGGCCTTTAATCCTGGAATCCTTATATACCTACTATATACCCTATAGGTACCCTTTCAGGGTCTGTAGAATCCCCCTAAAAGGCCTAAGGGCCCATATTAGGGCCCATACTTCTAACCTTAGATGAAAAAGGGATCCTAACCAAACAGGGGACCTACATTATGGCCGTTTTGGGGACGTTTATTTTGAACAACTAGCACATAGGGAAGGTCTGTCTCCAAGAATACGCCCCTAAGACTCTTAGCCTCTTGGTCCTTCAAAGTGAGATTCGAGACCTTAGGCCCCAAAGCCCGCACGTTCCCCTGCAAAGCCAAGCAGAGTCATAACAGCCTCAGGAGGGTTAAGGGTTTCGAGTTGGATCTTTTTGACAAGTGATTTTCGAAAACAGTTTCAACAGCTGTCTTTGCTCGGATGCTATGAAACCTGATTTCGCGGCTTCTCAAACAATAGGCCGTTTTACGGGGCCCTTAAAGAACAGCCTTAGCGGCAATTCGAAGGGAATGCAAACATGACGCAATGCATTTCCTATGTCCACTCCAAAACCCTAAACCCTAAACCCTGACACCCTAAAACTATCTAGAGCAGTTCTCAAGCCACAGGGTCAGGACGCGAAGTCTCCCCCACATACCCTGGACTAGCGTTTAGGGTTTAGGGTTCAGGATTAAGGGTTGAGGGTTAGGTCTATGTAAGAACCATCTTCTGCAGGCCTTCGATGCTTAGGACACCTCAAATATCCCAAGCCTAAACCCAAAACCAAAACCTGAAGCCTTCTTCGGGTTTAACCCAGCCCCCTCGCCTTAATAGGGATGACAATAGGGATCCTCATATTTAGGCCCTTAAAAAGAAGGGGTTTAATGATCACGGGTCTACATTAGGGCTCAGGCACAGCCAGCCTCAGAATAGGTCATCCGCTCAAGAGGTGGGATGGGGGTTTACTTGGAGGCCCATGAAACTTAGTAACCACTTATAACTGGGCTTATAACCCTACTTATAATCCTCCTACATGGGTTTAAAAGGGCTACCCCAATTAGAAGTAGGGTTATAATCCCAATTATAAGTAATTACTAAGTCCCATTGGCCTCCAAGTAAGGCTCTTGGTTCCGCTACCGGGACCGGACCGTCCCGAAGTTCCCACGTGATTAACTGAAATTAAGCCTGATTGAGGGTTTAGGGTTTAGGATTTAGGGTTTAGGGTTACTCCTAAATCTCCCTTACCTCTCTTCCCCAAGAACCAAAGCTAAAAAAGTTTAAACTTTACTATAGAGACCCAAAAAGAAGGCCCAAAAACGTTACAGTTCTTTTTTTGGCTAAGTAAGTTCCTTTTAAAAAGGAGAACCCAAGGAGGGTATTATGGGGGAATTTAACTTACAACTAACGACTCTAGGGTTTCACCCGCCTTCCGAACTCAACCATCTAGCTCTACACCCCGAAAGTTTAAAGCCCAACACAACCCTGCCCCGATCCTTCCAGCCCACAACCCCAAGCCACAACCCTGAACCTAAACACAAAACTGCAGCTCTTAAAACCCTAACGTCCAGGATACAAATCCAAAACATGAACCAAGACCCTAAAATCCTAAACCCTAGACCCCTATAACCCTGACTAAAACCCTAAAGCCTAAACCCAATAATCCCTAAACCCCAAACCCTGAACCCCATTGAGTGGCAGGCCGACGGTGAAAAGGGCTCCCTGAACGCCGTTCGTCAAAATCCGGGTCTTCAGCCCACGTCCTCAGCGCTAGAAAGAACTGGGGAGAGACATAATTCATGGGGGTTAAGGGTTTAGGTTGGGTCCTGCCCCCACCCAGCAACAGTTGGATAATATTTATAATATGGATATATATAGCCTTTAATATTACCCCTATTATAGGCTGTGACTGGGTGGGGGCAGTACCCAAGGTTTAGGGTTGTAGAGCCTACTTACCTCCCCACCAAGTTTCTGTCTGCATTTCTGGACATCTTAGGTGTGCATATGTCTCTATCAAACAGTGATTGATACATAGCTTGTATGTACATATGTATGCTTTACCGTATGTGTGTATGCTTATTGTTTCAAGGAAGGTGAAGCAGCGCCGTAGGATTTAGGGTTTGGGGTTTAGGCTTGATGGTCCAGGCTTTAGGTACTTCGCATGAGCATAAACTTCCCTATCTCAAAGCCCGCACCACCTACACCCTAAACCCTAAATCCTAAACCCTAAACCCTAAACCCCTAAACCCGTAAACTCGTAAACCCCTAAACCCCAAGCCCTTGGAGCCTGAAGCTTTGGCAATGATCAAAGGCACCTGCCCAGATAGTTTCCTGCAGCTCGCCGCACGACCCTTGCACCCCAAACCTTACAGCCCCTAAATCCCCAGAGTTTTAGGGTTTACGCCTTGGGGTTTGGGGTAGGGTTTGGGTTTAGAGGTTGGGGTTTTAGGGTACTGCATTCAAAGCCAGGAGACCAAACAGCAAACAAAACCTGAAAGATTCCGTGCTACGCGAAACATTCCGTACTTCTAGACATGGGAGTTTCCATGGATGAGGGGAGACTACAATCCTAATTTTAGGGGCTCACCTTGAGGGGCCTTAGCGTTTTATCTCCAATGTCAGAACCCAGATCTCATCTGTCAGGACAGGTCCAATGCTGGGCCCAGTGTCCAAAAAGTCCGGCGTAGCCCTCGTTGGCAATGATCTGTCGTGCCTGGGCTCAGGGTCGATTCAGGGTCTAGGTTTTAGGGTCCAGGTTTTAGGGCTTAGGTTCAGGGACCCTAAACCCTAAACCCTAGAGTTCAAGGCTTAGGATTGAGGGTCGGGATGATGCTTGGTGGGTTACATAGGGGCTGCTATGGTGATGCCGCCCCCTGTTGGATACTGGCTACACCACAAATAGGTATCCTACCAGTCCACGAACCCTAAGCCCTAAACCCCAAAAGTCTCCTCCCCCAACAAGCATTCCCGAAATAACATACATGTACATCATCCGCTGATATATGATGCTAATATATTTGCGGTTTGGGCGGGGGCATTTATACCCCAAGACAGAGCAGTCGCAGGTGTGTCGTTGGGAATCTGTATGATACCTGGGTCCTTTCGCGCTACCTTGTCTGAAGGCCCCGAGGACTTACAAAGTAGGTTATACCTGAATGGAGTTATGAGATGAGTGAGTCCCCTACTTGAGAGGTTCGTCTGCTTTTAACCACCTTTGTAACCTGCTTACTATGCCCCTGAGCCTCTAGGGAACTTCCAATGCATTGAAGTTCTTTCCAAGCAACCCACAATCAGAAAGCATCACAAGCCCCGATCACGATACGGTTCAGGTTAGGTCTCCCCTAAATCCCAAACTAAACCATGCACCCTAAACCCCTCCCCACCACTGACATGCTAAGGGCCCGTTGTTGCGCGTCCCATGATAGTTTCGGGGGAGGTGAAAGCTTTCGCATGGACTCTGGACTTGCTCTCAAGCTTTTCAAGATGGGAGTGGCCATAATCAGGAGCAAAGTAGTTGGGGATATGTGAGGGGGACCCAAAGAAACTCCTGGCATGTGAGCTATAGTCTAAACTCATGGTATCCCTGTTAACATCACCGGTAGTACTCCCCTATATAATCCCTTGTATAAATTCCCTTAAGGAGTTTAGATTATGGCTCATGTGGGCGCCTCTCTTAAAGTAAGAGGAAGCATAATGTAGAACACCCAGCATTGGCCCAGCATTTCGCAAAAGCCTCCCTTCGGAAAGACCTTCCCAAGCCTACAAGTGCCTAAAGGCTGGAATGCCAAGTATGCCCCTAAACCCTTAACCGTAAACCCTAAATCCTAAACTTTACACCCTCAACGCTGAACCGTAAATCGTAAGCCCAAAGCCCTCAACCCTGAACCCTTAACCCTATTATGGCTCAATGCTCAGCGAGCTAGGGTCAGGGCTACGGTTGTCCAAACAGGCAGAGACTTGACAAGGACATGATGCTTTCGAAATTATTGCTACTGTTGGGCTCACGGTTTAGGATTTAGGGTCTGGCATTTAGGGTTTGGGATTTGGGGTTTAGTGTTTATTATAGAAGTGCATATCCCCTGCTAGCCTGGCAAGTCCTGACTTCAACGAAGTGCGTGGCCATGCCCGAAACTCTCTCGAAAGCTAGGGGGGTCCTTGCCTATTAGGCGGTTACGATTATGCAGCAAGGATTTCTTCTCATACGCTCAGGGTTTAGGGTTAGTTTACACCCCGATTTCCGAGCCCTTCCGAAAAAATATCAGGCCAGTGGCGGACTCCATGTAGCCGACCTCAAGACAGGCACAGGAGCTTTTGAAACCATAAACCCTCAGGTCTAAATAGCAAATCCGAAATTCTAAATAGTAAGCCCTAAATTCTACAGACTAAATCTGCAGTTCAAATTAGTAAGCTCAAAATCCAAAAGAGTATATAAATGCGAAATTCCAAATAGTAAGCCCTAAGTTCAAAAGAGTAAATCCTTAAACCCTAAACCCCAAAAACCCTAAGCCCCAAACAACCCTAAAAAGCCCTAGACCCTAAACCCAAACCCTACACCCCAAACCCCACACCCGAAGCTGCGTAGCATCTGTGTAGGAACTGGGCAGGGTTTCGAAGGCCGAGGCCGGTTGATGAGGCGGGTTTAGGGTTTATGGAGCTTAGATATTTTCACAAAGTTGTTAGGGTTTAGGCTTTTAGGGTTTAAAGTTTAGATATGTTCAACAAGTCTTTAGGGTTTAGATTATGTTCAAAAGGATTTTTGGGCTTCGGTTTTTTAGTGTTTAGGGTTTAGGGGGGTTTAGGCTAGTGTTGGTAGCTTGCCGAGCCGAAGATAAGTTGCTGACCTCTAAACACCCTACCCTAAACTGAAAAACTGAACCCTAAACCCTGAGCCCACAACCTAAAAGCATACCTAAACCCGAAACCCTCACCCACCAAAAACCTAACCTTCCACAAATCCTACCCTCAGTGTTGTTTACAGCTGAATGCTGAGGCCACGGGTATTTAGGATCCTCATTTAAGGTTTAGGGCTTCGGGTTTGTGGGCCCTTGTCAAGTGTCCATAGAAATCAAAATGCCAACCGGCAGATTTGGACTTGATCTTACGAGAGCTTGCCTTTTTGGCCAAATTCAAGGCTTTCGGGCTATTATCTTACCTACTTTCGGGGTCCAGGAAGACATGATTCAATTATCTACGGGGTCCTCGCATCAACTCTCCTAGGTTCTCGAACCAGCTCTGATGCGCAACATCTTTTCTTTTAGGAGCAGCCTTGTACTGGGGTCCTTAAGGAGCTGCTGACACGAATGACCCTGAAGCAACTTTCCTTTAGCCTGAAGAGAGATCTGCTCAGGCAAGAATGGGGTTTCCCAAAAATAGGGGTACCATTTTGGGAGTCCCCGTAATAAGGACTATAGAATTTGGGGTCTATATTGGGGTACCCATATTTTGGGACACTAACATATGTTTGTCAGTGAGCAGATCAAGTTTCAGAAGCAGCGTCACTGCTCTCATTTGAAGAGCAGCCAAATACCTCTCTACACCTTAGGATTCTTACTCTGGGCTCATGACTGAGCAAAACCTTCCTGTGTACTATGACGTTGCTAGACATGTTTCATTCTATGAGGTTTTTGGGGCTGCAAAACGCTCCCAGCCTTGCAAGAGCTCTTGCACCCAAATGCTGGCCCCCAAAAATGCTTCAAATCCAGAGGCTGTTGGCCATCGGGAGCTCGGACCATTTAGGGCACATTCCCTAAGACCCATAGTCCCCCTTAAGTAAATGAATACGGCTTCGGGTATATTCTAATAAGATCCCCATATACCCCACATTCTATCTACTTAAGGGGGGCTATAAACCCTGTTGGGCTATCAGCTAACAATCTCTATACGCAAGTTCCCACCATGCATGGCTCTAGGGCAGATACTTCGAAACCACGGATTGATTGATTGATTGGGGTTTTAGGGTTTAGGGATTGGGGGCATGGGGAAATGTCTTCAGGATCTGTAGTTGGGGTATAGATGCCTTAGACCGAAAAGTTCTTTAAGCAGGAAATGTCACTTCTCTTAGATTACGTTTAACCCATTCGTTGAGTCCCTGTTCTCCTTGCTCAGGGAATCCCTAGCCAATCTTTGCACGGCAGGGGGCGTGTGCAACCCATGACACATAGTATGTCTTACGATGATCACCAGCTAGTACTAGTATATGTTGCCTTTTACTCCTGATTATGAGCCTGCCTGGCGATTCTAATACAGCTGCTTTCGGACATGTTTACCCCCTGTACAAACTAGGCCTGGACAGACGACACCTCAACACACTCAAGAAGGATCTAAATAAACCCTGAAACCCTATACACACCATCAGCCTGCGAGTGAATCTTTGCGTGGATAGGAGTAGAAATTGTCTTTCCACGTGCCTTAAAGGTCCTCATGGGGCTTTAGCATCATCACGAAAAAAAACCGTTGAAACATGACCTACACCATGACTCCTAGGCCTAGCCTTCGGTCTTGGTCCCTGTAGAGCATAACAGTATAACTGAGTCATGCGAGTTTTCTCTGGGTTGAACCCTATAAGCCCAAGTCCACTATAGGTCCAAAACTATAAGAGCTAAACCCCAACACCCTGAAACCCTAAATCCTGAAACCTAAACTCTAAACCCTATCAACTCCCAACCCTGAACCCTAAAACCTGAACCTAAACCCCTAAACCCTAAATCCTACAGAGTAGATTCCAGTTTCTTTCCAGTCCCCAGATCCTAAACCCTAACCGGCTAAAACCCTAAAACCCTAAAACCCTAAAACCCTAAACCCCTGAACCCTAAACCCCTAAAACCCTAAATCCCAAACCCTGACCTTCAGTCTTGAGCCCAGTAGCCGGCTCCAGAGAAGTCTGGCGGGTGGTCTTCAAGACGCGGAGAGAGTTCGAGCCTTTGGTTTGGGATTTAGGGTTTAGGATGGAAGGTTTAGGGTTTAGGATTTAGGGTTTTAGGGTTAGGGTTTCAGATTGGGGGTGTCGGGTTTTGGATTGGGGGTTTAGGGTCTAGGGTTTTAGATTTGGGGTTTAGGGTTTTAGGGTTTAGGATTTAGGGTTTAGGAAGGATGGGGATGGGGGAGTGGTGGAGGTGGTGGAGGGTTGATAGGTTGTAACCTCTGACGTATATGGCTTATTGTGTCATGTCCCATAGAGGACCAGTGGACTACAGGAATGCGGGTGTATGCCTTACGGGCGCTTGCCTCCAGCAATTTCACGGGGAGGAGTGTCAAGAATGCTATTCCTTGTGGAGAGCTGATTCTTGTGCCAGGACCCTGAATCTTAAGTTAGACCCTAAACTTTAAATCCTAAACCCTAAACACTAAACCCCGAAGCCCTAAACTCCTAAACCCTAAACCCTCATCAAAAAAAAACAATATTCCTTGGTTATTGGGAATTGGCCTTCCTGGGTCCAAGAGGTAGCGTCCAGGGCGGTGGCAAAGCGTTGATGTTTAGGGTTTGGGGTTTAGGATTTAGGTTTAGGACCTAGGGCTTAGGTTTTAGGGTTGTTTGAGTCCAGAGTGAATGATAAACCCCAATCTTGTGAGAGGGCTTTGGTAACCCCAACCCCCCTAAACCAGAACTCTGTGACTGTCATATGACCATATCAGCAACCTGCTTCCGGGGGGTGGGGCTACCCAAAGCCCCCTATGTCAGTCAGAAACACTGGTTTCCATAGTCCTGCATCTGACGTTTCTCAGCACGATCCACCACATATTCAAGCCAAAGCCTCTCGAATACTGAGACGCGAAAGCGTGCGCCAACCACTTAAGCACAAATGCCGCCTCACGGCCCGCATTAGCCTAGGAAGCAGCTTATTATCATTAGTATAGGGACCGCTGAAAGGGAAAAATGAATAGAAACCCCCAACAGAAACGTGACAAGGTGTGCTAATGCTGATCACACATACTAGCTCTACACGCGCCAGTTGCTGGAGGGAATCGTGAACCAATTCACTTCTCCTAGATCCCAGGCGTTGGGGTCGTTTGGGCCTTTTCGTGTACACCTGAGTTCTAGATACAATCCTAGAGAACTGTGAGCCTTGTGTCGGAGGATGAGGACGACATGAGCCGGTAACTTGTTTACGCAGATGAGCCTTTGTGCGCGAGCTTCCAGTAGCCCCGGTGTGGTCCCTGCTTACTCAACGTGTTCAAGGAGTTTTCGTCCATGAAGACGAACTGTACCCTGAAATGCTGTCATATGCCCTGTAAGGTACCTGGACCACATGTAGACCATGCAGCCGCTATTCATCTTACCAGTTCCTGGTACGGAAAGGAGAAGTGGGTCCCTGTAGCAGCCCGTACATCACCCCCCAATTCTGCAGTGCCTTCCATGTTGCTTTCCACTACCTGCCTCTTAAACGCTACAGTAGCTTCCACTTGCTTCGTCCCTCTTTCCTTCCCTAGACCCTAAACCCTATGCTCCTATAGAGCCTCAACCCTGAAAACCGGCTCTTCCGATTTGTTGGGATCCTGGCATGTGTCAGACACAGCTGCCGAGCAAAAGCCAATGAATGCATTCCTGACCTGTCACTGAGGTCTTTGGGTTGAGCGTTTAAGGGGGGGCAGGACCTTTTCATACGAAGTATGCATACACACATGTATATATTCTATGGTATTTCAAACAAGAATTGCAGACAAGATGTTCCACATGCAAATTCCTCATGTCAGTCAGCAGGAATACGCCCCAGACTTTGGCCCAAAACCCTAAACCCCTAAACACTAAACCCTAAACCCCTAAACCCTAAACCCTTAAACCCTAAAACCAGGGCAAGGAGATTGTAGGATTCAGGGAGCAGGGGAGTTGTGGCTTCAAGTTCCCAGCCGCTGCTCCAGGGTCCAAGGGAGCAGAAGTATACGGGAGAGGGATACTTTTTTGGGAGTCCTCACCATAAGGATTATAGTAGTTTGGGCGTTATATTGGGGTTCCCCTATTCCGGCCAGCCCCCGGATGAACCCCCAAAAGGTATCCTTCAGGGTTTGGGGGAAATACTTACTTACTTACTTACTTACTTACCTACTTACTTACTTACTCACTTACTGACTTACTTAGTTACTTACACACACAAAGACAAACGGAATCCCACGTGCCCCCCGATGTTAAAGCTCAGCGGTCCAAAAAGGATCCCTTTCCAGGTTCTGTATTTGTCTGGGACAGGCTACATGCACCCCTAAACCCTAAACCCTGCCCCCTTACGTGGGGCTAGTCGTGAGCTCGGGTATGATAGCAGGTACAAGAGAAAAGGAGTCTCAGTGCTGAATTCCCCCTCCCCTGTACCCTAAACCCTAGGCCCCAAACAGCACATAGGGTAACCTTAAATCTAGCACGGGGATATATACATTGAGAGGACCATGTCGGGTCCATATTGGGATCGGATATGCGCACTCTAAACCCTAAACTGTGGCATGTCATTAAACTTAAGCCGAAACCTGAAGTTCGTTGACAACAGCCCAGGTTTAGGGTTTCAGGTTTGGGGGGGGGGCTGAATCTTTAAACTGGCTTGGGCTAGTGTTTAGAGGCTTGAGGTCTGGGGCTTTTGTTGCTATAGGTAGGAAACCTGGGCTTCATACCTAAAATGGCCACCTGATCCCACAGATCACCACCCAAGGGCCTGCTCAAATTCTTTTGGAAGTTGACCTCACCCTTCACTCGCTTTGGGGTTTATGGATTAGGGATGAAAAATCAGAAGCGGAAAGACATGAATCCTGAGAATGCGCAAGAATCCTTGCGCATTTTATATTGTTGGCTATCCGGTGGTCATAAACGTGAGCAGAAAGGAATAGGAAATTAAGAGGCAGTTTCCATAAAAGGGGAGCCCAATATAGACCCCAAAATACTACAATCCGTAGTATAGGCGGTATTCACACAAGGGCACCCCTAATTTGTCACGAGCTCCAGACTAAGGCACTTGCGCAAGCTTGTCAGCCTAAAACTGCAAGCGTCAGGCCAGTACACAAGTGATAGCTGTTAGTCATGCTAAGGCAAACGAGCAATACTTATTGGTCATTGGCAGGGTTCTGCATGACGTAAAAACTTTACGATCTGGAGTACAGCAAGAACTACTAAAAACTTCATCACCCACACCCCCTGAATTCGAACCCTAAACCCCGAACCCTAAAGCCTAAGTGACCTGAAACCAAGCCTATCTATCTGGGGCTTGATGCTGAGGGCCCTGCATACTTGCCATAAGGGAAATCAAACTGAGGAAGCGATTCACCTGAGTAGCCGCTCTGTTGGTGGTTGAACCCAGGAAGATTGCATGGGAAAAGCTATACCCCCAAAAACAGATGTAGTCTTACTCTATATGATTATTGGGGTCCATTGTATCCCAAAAAATTACCATACTACCCATCTGCTTTCAAGTCGTGGAATTTCAAACCCTCCTAAACCCTAAACCTAGACTGCGCCGGGATATCGGCTGTTCTGCCAAGCGGATTGTTGACAAAGGTGGCTTTCCAAAAGTAAGGATAGATTTTTGGGGGGCTCCTATAATAAGGACAGTGCTATTTTGGGGTTTATATGGATGTCCACCTATTCTGCAAACTAGCATATAACTCCCGGCCCCCAAGTCGAGCAATGTTTTGTTGTTAGAGCCTTTGCCGGTGAGGCTCCGGAAGCTGAACTCGCCCGCGAAGTAGTGTCCTCGCTGCACATACGCAGCCATCATGCTCACGCACCACTCGCAGTCTTCGCCGGTCCTGCACTTGCTAACGGGGACTTCTGCATCATAGTTCTCTCAGATTGCAGCACGATGTCTCTTGATGTCTGGTGCGCCAGCGCGCTTGTTACCATGGTGACAGTTACTTTGGCCTGTATGCTTTTTGCCTTCAGACCCTAAGCCAAGCACATAGCGGCTATGTAAACCCTAAACCCTAAGCACAAACTTATAGGGTCTGATGCTTACTCCTAAGGGCACAGACCCAACCTAAACCCCTTGCAAGAAACTGGCTTGCTGTTGAGGAACTTCTGTTAAGTTACCATTATATGTGGCGGCCATATCATGCATCAGGTGTATACTCATGCTATAGTAACGATTAAGACATCTGTGACGGCAACCCACAAACTGGCCTTGAGACATGAGCCATAATCTAAACTCCCAGTTTAGGATCTAGGGTTTAGGGGCAAAGCCCTATAACAAGAACCTTATAAAGTACCCTATATAACCCCCTTTAAGGAGTTTAGACTACAGCTTACAGGCTTAGGTCCTGAGGCACATCTGACCGATCCAAAACCCGACTGTTGATGCGCGCTGTTTCTGTGACATCTCGCACAGTTCAGGGGTTTTGGGGTTTAGGGCCGGTGAACTTAGGTCTCCGGAATATGATTTAGGTCTTTCCAGGTTAACTTGTTTTGAATATATTGGGCTGTTATGATACCCAATGCGTTTTGATATTTCTTCCGGAAAGGCAGCGCTGAAGTCTGATTTGAGGGACTCTGCTGATACACACCTTGTCCCTACCCTCGCTGTGAGACACGCATTACACGGGAGTTTCTCAAAGCAGCAAACCCTAAATCATAAGCCCTTCAGCCCTATGGGTCGTATCACATGATAATCCGCATATGATTCGGTAAGCACCCACATGTAACTACGCGCGGTAATCTCGAACCCTTGTGTGTCAACATTGCTTCGCCCGGTTCCCCTTGTCACGTTGTGCTTGAATACTGCTAGGAGAGATCCAGCATCCCCAGCACAATACTTAGAATCACGGCCCCTTTGACTTATCCAGTGGGCGTTGGATCATGTTTGTGCCTACTTCTGAGGTCCACGTCACCCTAAACCCACCGTTGAGCAACATCCTCTTGCAATTTTTCTGTTGCTGGAATGGTTTTAGAATCATCATTCATTCTCGTGAAGCTCCAAGAGTGCTACTCCCCTAGGTTCCTACCTCATAAGCGTAGCGCTCGATAGAGGTTTAGGGTTTTGGGAGAACATTCGGGGGTTAGTCTAGGGGGGGTTGGTTAGAGAACCACCCTGAACCCTAAATCCCAAACCTTAAACGGCCCTAAACCGACCCCAAAACCTTAAACCTTAAGCCTATCACTAGGGGGAAGAGTCAGACCTTTGGGGACGTGACGCAACTGGTTGTTGGTGTAAAACCACGGGTAGTGACCAACCTTGCTGTGCAGTCTCGTTGGGGTTTAGCGTTCATAGGGTTTGGGTCTTAGGGTTTAGGGTTTGGGGTTTGGGGTTTATTGTTTGGGGTTTAGGGTTTGGGGTTTAGGGTTTGGGGCTTAGGGTCTAGGGTGTATAGGGTTTGGGGTTTAGGGTTTGCGGTTAGGGCTTGGGGTTTAGGGTTTATAGGCTTTTTTCTTTTTTTCTTTCGAACTTGGGGCTTGCCCTAAGCATCAAAATCTCTAAAAAGCTTAAATCGTATGGTCTTTGGGCCCAGATTCCTTCAAACACATATCCTTAGATGCTTAAGGTGAGGGTTTTGGGATACGTTTTCGGGTTTATCTTGTCCCGCCCACTTCTTGGAGGAGACAGGCAGGGTCTCTGCATGGTAGAATCACCCTAAACCCTCGACCCTACACTTCAAAGCCCTCAACCCCAAACCTCAAAAGCCTAAAAGCCCAAACCCTAAATGCCTAAGCCCCAAACCTTAAACGCCTAAAAGCCCAAACCCTAAATGCCTAAGCCCCAAACCCCTTAAGCCCTAAACCCCTAAACCCCTAAGACGCTTAATCCTTTCATTCCGAGCCTTGGGCCGACTATGTGGAAATTCCCAAGGTTCTGAGGTCCCTCTTTGGGAGTTCCTAGCATAAGTTAAGTGGACCCCCCACCCAGTAATAGTGACTATAGGGGACAATAGGGATTATATTAGGGTCCTCTTATATTCCTGTTATACCGCTATTACAGTGTCGGGGGGGTCCTCCTAAAGCATAAGACTCATTGTGTTTGGTTTAGGGTTTAGGGTTTAGCGGGGCTCCAGGGTTTTGGGGCAAAGGTCCGTTGCGCCCGCAGCTATAATCTCCCACACAAACATGGAAGCCCAACAACTGTCCAACAAATCCAACTGTACTTGTCAAAGGGGGCAATATGCGCTTGCATTTTTTTTTTTCGGCTGGGTATCCAATTCTACCTGAGACCGTCCAGCCCTCAACTTTTGTCGTGCTAGGTTTGGCTCACACTAAACAACTTTCTCCCATTCTACCCTAGGCCCAACCTCACATGAACCCTTCTCAACTCTAAGCCGAAGGCGCTTAGGACTATGGGGTTTAGGGTTGATGTCCTGGGCTTTGTGGGGAACCCTAAGGGTCCAAGTACCTAATAATCATGTACTTACCCAAAACCTTTACCGAGATGACTATTACCCAAATCCCAAGTACCTAATTATTGGGTACATGGACCCTAAACCCACCCTAAACCCTAAATCCTATGTATCCCCTTTAAAGGGACCTAATTATTGGGCACATGGACCCTCTGGCGAAGATTTGGCCAAGGATCGAGGGATTCTCACTCTGACGGCACCCAGGAGACCCTGCCCTAAACTACGTTGCTGTTCAGGAACTTGAGCTAACACATTTCAATGGTAAAGCCCTTAAGATGCATACATATACACACCTGCATATATATATATATGTACAGACACATAAGATGTGTGCGCGTATATATACATGGATTAGAGCAACTTAGTTGAATTCCTTTGAATCCCTGCAACATCTCTATTAATATGGCAGATGTTACCATATGACTTCCCTTGGTCTTTCATTTGATTCTCGGTTAGGATCGCAAAAATTCGAAACCCCTAACCACAACTCACCCTGAACCCTGAGCCATCCTACCCCAACCCTAAACCCTGCATCCTAAACCCTATAGTCCTCCTTAAGTAGATAGAATATGGCTTTGGGTGTATTATAGAAAGATCCCCATATACCCCATATTCTATCCACTTAAGGGGGATTATAACCGCATGTTCCTCACGAAGCAACCCAGTAAACCTTCAAATCATGCGAAACCTTGGGTCCCGGGCCCAAGTAGCTGTCATAGCCCCGACACCGCCTCACAGGGCTTCGCGAAATACAGCTTAAGCCACTCCCCTAAACCGCATACCCTAAAATCATGAACCCTAAAACCCCTGAGCCCTAAACCCTAAAACCCTAAAAGCCCTAAAACCCTAAATTCTACTAAAACCCCAAACCCTAAAACCCCTAAAGCCCTTATTTAGGGTAGATTGCTGTCAAGGACCCTAAACCCTTGGGATGAGGGAATGGAGCTGAGGTTCACCTGGAGGATGGATGTCCTGCCTTTTGGGCAAATATGGGGGTTTCCCAAAATTAGGGGTGATATATAGTGGTTATAGGGCTTAGGGTTTAGGGTTTAGGGATATTGGGGGTTTCCCAAAATTAGGGGTACCTTTTTAGGGGTCCCAATAATAAGGATTCTAGTATTTTGGGGTCTATATTGGGGTCCCCTTATTTAGGGCAACTACCATACCTTTTGAAGTGCAGGAAACAGAAGTTGATTAGGACTGTGCTTAAAGGAATACCCACGGAGTATTCAGAAATATCTATTTAAGAGTATATAAGGAATGATGTGCATTGCACAGGGATTCGGACAGAGATGATCATTGTTCTTGAGAAGTTTGAATAGGCCGCGCGGCGCCAACACAACCTGACAGACAAAAAAAAGAATTTCTCGCGGCAAAGGCGTGCTGTAAAAGCCATCCACATTAGCTCCCCAAGACTGCACTAAGAAAAGAACACCTCCTAAACTCTAAAGCCTAATTAGGAACCCTAGGAAGCATTGACTATGGGCATTTAACTTCTTTACAATAAGGACTCCTACCTCAATATTTAAAATGCCTGGAAAGCTTCCTAGTCCCCCCAGCTTAAACGAAACCATAACTCGACACCATGAAAAGTAGAGCCTCCAAGACTGAGAACACATCTTTAGTAAGGTGTTTTTGGTAACCCAAGCCACCGAAATCAGGAAAATACTGAAGCATCTGATCGTCATACAGTCCCGCTTATATATCCCATAGCCCCATAGTCTATCTACTTAAGGGGGATTTCGGGGGTTGCGGTCACAGCCACCTTAGCATTTCTATTCATGAGGATGCGCTGTCGTCTTATGCACTCAACTGCGAAACTTCATTGAAGGAAAGTACCCTCAACCCTGAACCCTAAACCCTAAGCTCAATCATGACTCCCTGCCTCAGACAAAGGACTGCCCCTCTTAACATTGCGATTCAAGAGCAAGAAAGGTCCGTGATGATCCTAAATATCTGGTCCCCGCCATCTATTGAACATTTCCAAAAACACTATTTAGTATGGGGAACAGATGTGTCATCCAACAGCTTGCATACGGTTCATTTCCCGTTTGTTAGTGCTTGTTGGAAATAGATCGTATTCACCTCCACCCCCCAGCGGCAACTAGCCTGAAACCCTCAGCGCGCACAAGCCCAGATTTTGAGATGGTAGATGCTCGCCGGTTGCAGAAACTCTTAAAGCCCTTCAAACCCTTGAGCACAAACAACCCTAAGCAACATGTCAAATGCGGGGAGGATGTCTCTGACCCCTAAACCCTAAACCCATTCAGGGCAGGGATGAGGTATCGGGAGGCCTGACCTAAGGCGGCGTACATGTTTCAAAGCCTTGGATTTAGAGCTACTATGGAGATTAGGGTTGAGGGTATGTACTACAAATATATTCTCCTTTGGGTTACAGGTTTTGGGTCTAGGGTTGTGGGTTTACAGTATGCTAGACCCCTTGAAAATGAGCCCATGAAAGCCCTAAGTGTTCCTTTGCAAGTAGGTTCCCTAACACATTCAGGAAGCTCTTAGGCTCCTCCAAAGCTTACCCCAACCAAACGATTAGGGGCTTAGGGTTTAGGGTTTTAGGCAATTCTTTATGGTCTTGCGATTGGGGGCTTGCCTGTTTTTTATAGTCTTTGTTGCCCGAACCTCCAAAATAAGTGTTATGGGGCCGCTTTTTTGGGGGTGGGTTTAGGGTTTAGGTCGGTCTTGCCAACACCCCTTCATCAGATTCAACAAAAAGCAGTCCGCCTTGCCACAGCGCAGTAGGATGCCTTAGCGAGAGACAGAGAACATAGGGGTTTGGGGTTTAGGGTGACCTCCAAAATGAAGCTCATAGCCATCTATGTACCAGGACCCTGCTAGTACCCGTCAATGAAGGGTACTAGGAGGGTCCTGGTACATTGGGGGCTATAGGGCCTCTTATAGTGGGTACTTCGGCCTGAATAGAGGGCAGTTGGAGGGTCTAGGTAGCCACTATTCTTAAGGTTGACGCTGGCGCTGTTGATACAACAACCCCAGCATGTTCCGAAGTCACTAAGCACCTTACTGTATCTCTACTGTATATGCCTTGCCTAAAACCCCAAACCCCAAAGTAGGTAAAATAATAGCCCAGAACCCCTAAAAACAGCCCAAAGGGCCATTATTCTACGTACTTCTGGGGTTCAGGTGAAAACTATAGCATGCTATGCGCTAAGGTCCCAAACCCTAAATCCTAAAAACTCTGCAGGATTCGTTATGCCAACCGCAAGCGAAGTGAACTCGAAAAGTGGATGGTACAGGTACAGGCTACATAGTGCATGGGTTCAACATAAGTTCAGAAGCAGATTAACCTCAAGTAGAGAACTTACTACACCATTACCTAAACCCTAAAACCCTAAAACCCTAAAACACGTCTCCTTAGCCTGCCTGTAGAATGAAGAAAAGGAACATATATGCACTGTAGAACCCTGAATCCTAAACCCTGAGCCGCGTCTGCATGAGTAGCGATATCCTTCTGGGATTCATATTTGAAGTATAATCCTAGTATCCCCCTTAAAAACCCTCCCGTATAAAATCCCTTATACAAGCCCCTTTAAGAAGTTTAGCTCATAGCTCGTTTGAGGTACCTGGAAAGTACGTAGTCTGGCTTCTGCATTCCAATGGGCTTCGGGATAGCAGATTGGCCTGACGATGCAACACATGTTAGGGTTTAGGGCTTAGGGTTGTAGCGTTACTCGCGCTATCGCTGGAAATGGCCTCTGTCCTTTGGGAACACTTCAAGCACCTAAAACCCCCAAGCCCCTCTCCTGAAATCCTACGCCACATCCTAAACCTGGGGATCCCAAGTCCTTTAGCAATGCCTACTTTCGGCCTTGAAATGAGCTAGTCCAATACCAACCCAGAATAATAGGTTCCTCATTGCCAGCTGCACTCTAAAGAGCCTAAACTCTAAACCCTTGAAGCCTCAATCCCTAAACCCTGAACACTAAACCTGCCTGCTTCAGTCTTCTTGGAGCGCCAGGGTACAACTGCCCAAGCCTAGAACCTAAACCCCTAAACCTTAAACCCTAATTTCGGGGCTCTCTCCCGCAGAACCAAGGACGTGTCATCCTCTAGCCCTCCATGGATTCAGGGTTTTTGGAGAATGTTTGGGGTTTAAGCTTTAGGCTTTAGGGGTTTAAGGTTTGGGGTTTAGGGTTTAGGTCTTTAGGGTTTAGGTCTTAGGGGTTTAGGCTTAGGGCTATCAGGCCTAAGACACGAAAACCCGATGCCCGTCCAAATCAACTTTCAGATTTCATGAAACCCAATGCCCTGGTTCCTGAGGCAAGAAATGCAAGAAACATTAAGGCCCGGAAGAAATGTTGAGGTCTCTGACCTCAAGCTTTCCACTCAGCAAACTCTCAAGCTGCTGATTGAGGGCATGCGCGTCCTCCTGCATATTAGAAGTTTTCGTGCCGAACGAAGGCCTGCACTGCGGTGTTGGAGTTTGGAACGAGATCTGGTAATGTGGCTTGCGTGCATACTCTTCGGCTTCGCAATAAAGTCTCAAAAGCATCAGGCAGGGTCCAGTTGGTGCCACATCAACAGATGCTCCCTGGCCCAGCTAGCCTGGAGCTCTAGGGGTGACATGGTTTATGGTTTCGGGTTGAAGGGTTTAGGGTTCCGCTCAAGCTTAAACCCTAAACACCTTAACCCCTAAACCCTAAAGCCTAAAGCCTAAACCCTATAACCCTAAATCCTAAACCCTAAAACCCTGAACTCTAAACCCTAAAGCCTAACCCCTAACCCTAAATCCTAAACCCTAACCCTAAATCCTAAACCCTAAACCCCACAGTTGCCGCCCTGGGTGCTTCTTCGTCTTCTCGATCAGCTTTTTCAGGCCGTCCTTGCCCTCCACCTGAAACAGGGTTTAGGGGTTTAGGGTTTAGGGGTTTAGGATTTAGGTCTAGGGGTTTAGGGGTTTAGGGTTTAGGATTTAGGGGTTTAGGATTTAGGGTGTAAGGGTTTAGGGTAGGCTTAGGGTTTAGGATTTAGGGTTTAGGGGTTTAGGGTTTAGGGGTTTAGGATTTAGGGTTTGGTGGTTTAGGGTTTAGAGGCTGAGGGTTTAGGATTTAGGGGTTTAGGATTTTGGGTGTAGGGGTTTAGGATTTAGGGTTTAGGGGTTTAGGGTCTAGGTTTCAGGGTGTTTAGGGGCTTAGGGTTTAAGGTTCTAGGGTTTGGGGTGAGGCTTTTTGGGTTTAGGGCTTTGGCGAAGAGGCTTCAGGTTTAGGGTTCTCGGGTTTTGGGTTAGGATTTTGGGGTTTAGGGTTTTGGGGTTCAGAGTTTAAAGTTTTGAGCTACAGGGGTTGCGGTCTTGGTGTTTGGGCTTTCCTGGGGGTTCAGGGTCTTGTGGTTCACGATTTAGGGTCTTGGAGTACAAGGTTTGGGGCTTTGGGGTTGAGGGTTTTGAGTTAAAGGGCTTAGGATTTGCCGGGTTTCTGAGGTCATCGAGGAATGCAAGAGGATTGCAGTGAGTAATGGAAAGAAAATGGAAACTACTCATTACATTTTGAGTCACTATGATAAGGAGTGTAAGATGGAATACCATGTCAGTAGTGTCTATCTAAATGATGAGACACGGAAAAGACGTGTCGACTACAATATGGTTGGGAATTATTTCTAATTTACTGGCTGCTATACAAAACCATTCCTCAATTCAAGAACCTACTGAAGAAGCCTAAATACTTGCCAATGTTGTGTTCCCAGCTGTCTTGTGTCCTGTGGTATAATAAAGGGTACCTCAACTAAACCTCAAAATGATGTTAGTAGCTGCTACTAACTTTGGGTACTGCACCCCCTCAGTAACAATTGGATAACAATTATAATATGGTTATATATAGCCCTTAATAGGACCCCTAATATAGACTGTTACTGGGTGGGGGCAGTACCCAACCTAAACCCTAGACCAAACTCAGAATCCTCAACCCTAAACCCTAAATCCCCTCAACCCCAAAGAAACCCGGCATGGCTTTTATGCGTTCATGTTGCGGGCAAATTTCAACAAAGCTTGCTCATAAACCCTAAACTGGTTTTTGGGTACGCATTGGGCTTCTAAGCCAGCTGTCCAGTATAAATCTTACACCCACACTGAATTTCAACAACGCTTGATGCTGGCTTAGCAATTGGGGTTTTAGGGCGTAGGAATTTCAACGAAACTGAATGTACACACTGGGCTTCTAACAAGGTTTCGGGCATAAGACCTAAGCCCTAAATCCTAAACCCTAAATCCTAAACCCTAAATCCTAAGCCCCAGAAGGATAGCCTGCTTCGTGGTCTTCCAAGCATCGATGGGCATCAGGAAGAGGCGGAAGCCTGCACAAACATAGCTTCCCTAAATAATAGGCTTTAGGGTTTAGGGTTTAGGGGCCCAGTGTTTAGGGTAGCCCTAGGGATCCAAATGGCCCAATGTAGGTAATATTTACAGTCTTTGGGGCCCGTAGGTATTGTTTGTATACTTGGATCCCTAGGGTAGAGTTTAGGATTTAGGGCTTAGGGTGTTCTATGCATATCATGCTGAACAACTATTGTCTTGCAGGACTTAGGGTTTAGGGCTCATGGATAAACCCTACACCCTAAACCCTGAACCCTAAACCCTCAACCCTAAACCCTAGGGTAGGATACTTCGTGCAACCCCAATATCAGCTTCGGAGCCACAGAGCTGTTCCCACAAGTACCCTAACCCTTAGTCTAGGGTTTAAGGTTTAGGTTTAGGGTTTTAGGGTTTAGGGTCTTAAACTTTAAACCTGAAAAGGAAACAGAGATATAGGGCTTAGGTTTTAGGACCTAAGGGCTTATCGTGTCTGTTCCAGCAACTAGGTTCCCCAGTAGCCCCTTAGTATTAAGAGTACCCTTTTTCCTTGTGGTCCGTGTTACTAAGGAGACCCCAAAATACAAGGGGGAAAAAGGGGTACTACATGGGTGCCCTAAACCCTGAACCCTAAACTCTTCTTATGCCGAGGCTATAGCTATAGTCCCAGACCCCTGGGGATCTAGAAACCAGATCCCACTCAAGGGTGCCTACTTGGAGGTTCATGGGACTTAGTAACTACTCATGGCTGGGTCCCTTAAAAGCGCAAGTAGGGTTGTAGAAGGTTTAGGGCTTAGAGCTTGTGGGACTTCGTAACTATTTATGACAGGACTCATAACCCTTCTCATGATTAGGGTAACTTCTGTTAGGCCATTTGGAGAGATTATGAGTAGAGTTCTTTGCCCAGTTATAAGTAGTTACTGAGTCCCATGAACCTCAAAGTAGAAATTGCCCCATCCAGTATAGGATACCAGAACTGAGGGTTCTACTTTCGAGATCCTCCCCAGGGGTCTGGGGTTGCAGAATTGGTTCTCCTGACCCTGGACCACTTAGCCACATAGCCTAACTCCTAAGCCCGTAAGCCTAGTCCTGAACCCTAAACCTTACTTATCCGTTACGATCCGAACTCCAGAGTTTCTCCGCGCCCGGGCTTCGCTGAGGTCATGCGAAATTGCAGATTGTTCCAAAAGCACACACACGCAAACTCGCGCTCTCTTCCCTGGAGAAGGGACTAAGTTTAGGGTACCTGTCAATGGTGGGATTTTCGTTCTGACGCAGGGTCAGGAACCATGAAGCCTCTATCCTGCAGGCTTCGAACGACATGACATATCCCAAAACCCCAAGGCTAGTCTCCAAAAAGATATGGGCACCAATCTGGGCCAAAGTTACACTGTCCAACCTGTTTCAAGGCCATAAGTTGAAGGCGGGCAGTTTAAGGTCCCTAAACACTGAACACTTCATGGAGGTTTCCAGCAAGGTGAATATTGTTGGGAGAAAGTATATCAGGAGACCCTGTGTTTGGAAATGCTCGCATACAGCTTTTCGCGCTTGGGGCTCATAGACTATTTGTGTGTAAGGCTTCAGGTCTGCACATGCCAAAATGTAGGCTTTCAGGGATAGAAGCTCTCCCCAATACTACTTGGAGCTTCCCGCTTGTTAGCAAGCTCATTTATCACAATAGCATCCACCTATTCGCCCTCTGACAAAGGTGAACCCCCAGAACACGAATCCAAAAGCCACCCAACCCCTAGACCCCAGCGCCCAAACCGCCAATTAAACCTGAAACCCCGCTCAGAACACAAACTTAACATCTTCCCTAAATCATTAAACCCTGAGTCGTTTTTTGCACATCTCCCGCACTCTTCTGTACACTGCGCTCGAGATGCGGGCTCTTTCCGAAATGGTGGACATTGGCTGCCTCGCGCACCCTGGACCATAACTCCCCATACCCTCAACACTTAACCCTAACCGATTGAAGCGCAATACTTCCACGCAACATGTTGCCAAAAACGCAGAAGATTGTATCCGAACTGCATTTCGGAAACTACCCACAACGGTATTGAGCAGTTCTGCTGCACTCAGGGCCACTGCTCAGTGCTCCTCCAGCGCAGATGGCGATTCAGGTAGGCAAGGTACTAGTGGGCCCAAATACCTACAGTTGGATGAGTTATACCTACGAATCAGTGTGTACATACTACCAGACTGCAGGTCATGGGATACAGGTGAGGGTCTGTGGGGTTCAGGGTAGGGATTTAGCGAGATTTGGGGTGTAGTGTCGGCTGGTCAAGCCGCAGCGTTAAGGAGCACTTGAGGAAATATGTTCCTTCAAGTCTTGACGAATAGCCCTCTACAGAACCTGTACTATTCTCTAGGGTCTAGCACCATGAAGCTCATAGAACACACCGCACTCATTAGATATAAAGAACCACGTAAGTTCACCATGACTCTCCACACTACACTCGCCAAGTGGCCCTCTATAATAAGTTTATGATCTACTCCTTCAGTTCCGGCTGATGGCCAAGGATGGACAGTTGTTGAATGTAGCCATAAGCCCTTGACCACAAAAGAGGCGGTGCGTCTTTTGCTCAAGGGCCCGTGAGTAGCATCTAGATGCCCGTAGCCTCTTGTGGTTTGGAAGGGGGGGGTTGGTCAACAAATCAGCTGCACTACCCAGAAAAATATGACCCTAAACCCTCAACCCTGACCCTATCAATGCTTTGAATGAGCGCCTATGTCTCCATAACCAGCACTCAAGATGTCCCACACCGCACCCTAAACCCTACACCCAAAATTTCTAAACACTTGAGTCTATGAGGATTTCTCAGACGAGGGGCACGCAGGGGGTTCACAAGGATATCTTAGGGTTCGAAGAAGCCCATAGGATCCTAAGTACCCATATGAACTAGACTCTAAACTCCTTAAAGCGGGGGGTTATATAGGGGATTGTGTAGGGCACCATCATAGGGGTTATTCATGGGGGGTACTCGGAGTTTAGATTACGGCTCATATAGGGAATACTAAGCTAAACCATATTGTTCAATCTCGGTGTAGAAGCCCTACTTTGTGCCATACAGATATTTAGGGTTTTTTGGGAAGTTTATAGGATTATCCTTGGAGGAATAAGCGATAGTCTTGAATAAGCCCGGGTTTGGCCTTTCATGCCCCAGCCTGATTGTAACTGTAGCCCGGGAACCTATCCAAATGATCTAGGCCATGTAGGCCCACACAACGCATAAGGCGGGTCCGTTGTTGAGCTGCGCGTGCGGGAGGCAAGCTCGGAATTGGCCATCACCTTACCCAAAGGCTCGTATAGAAACTTAACTACGAGCTGCTGGCTGTGTATATATTTTGGATAACCCCAAACTTTAAACCCCAGGGTTAGCGGTAATGGGTTTGGTTGCCCATGAACATGGGGATCTCCCTAAGGGGCTACCTCAAGCTCTTTAATTCAGGATCACAATCAATGTAAGTTCATAGAGTTTGGGGTTTATGTAGAGGCCTGGGGCAATTACCAAAACTATGGTCCCAGATTCTTAATAGCTGTTGAAGCAGGGAGTACGGCAAAAACACACCTCAAACAAACGTTTGTGAGTCTTCAGGCCCCTGTAGTATAGGAATCCTCATTAAGCATGATTTTGCCAGGAAACTCAGGGAAGCCACTGCCCACATCATGCAACATTACGGTTGATACGGAAGGTCCTGCATGACCCTAAGTACCCATAACGCGGCTTAAGGCTTAGGGTTTGTAGTTTTGGGGGCTGTGGTACTACAATATACTCAGGATATGCAGGCTCGTTCCTACCAACAATACCAAAATCTATCTGGAAGATTTGTGATGTTCGGGAACCAAAGGGACTAAACGAACTGCTCTAGGTAGGCTTGACGTCTTATGCTCACTTATGCTGAATTTCAAACAGCAAACCGGGAAACGTCAAAAGCACGTCTGCTTCATTGAAATGTTTGTGCTGCGTGCAGTACATTGCTCGATTGCATTCACAGATGCAAGCAGACGGTTTTCTGCAGGGGCACTCGTCTAGAGATGCTTGAGACTTTGGATTAGGAAAGCAAAGCTCAAACCTAGAAAAGAGAATCCCGACGCCAAGCAGGGAAATGAAAGGCGCACTGCCATGGTTCAGGGGTTAGGGCACAATGTCCTAGGGTTTAGGGCCTAGGGGTGAGGGTTTTCTTGACGGGTTCACTTCCAACGGTGGGTTTTGGGCCTGCAGTGGTTTGGGGTCCTGCAGTGGTTTCAGGTCCTGCAGTGGTTTCAGGTCCTGTAGATTCACTCGGTACTCTGGTCAACATGTGCAAATGTGCTGGCAGGGCCAATATTTTGTGCATGCGCATTGACGGCAATGAGTAACAATCTTTATGATGCAAGGTGGACTG
>CAJNIZ010046307.1:16128-31446 GCA_905231905.1 Symbiodinium pilosum | reverse complement strand
GGGTTTAGGGGTTTTAGGGTTCAGGGTTTAGGGTTTAGGGTTTAGGGTTTTTTGGGTTTAGTGTTTAGGGTTTAGGGGTTTTAGGGTTCAGGGTTTAGGGTTTAGGGTTTAGCGCTGAGCCTTTAGTGGATGTCTTTCCCTGGAAGCCCAGGTACCCATATGGTAGGTTCTTGGGTTATAGATAGTATAAGCTTATATAGGGACCCAAGGACAAGAACGCAATATGTAGGTGACTGGGCTTCTAGGGCTTGTCTTACTTGAGTAGACAAATAGCCATTCAGAAGCTGTTGTAGCCAATGCTTATGTATCTTTACCTTGCTTTTTTTTGTGATAGGCTAGCTTACTCTATGTAGTCTTCATGAGTTTAGGCTTTTGCATGTCAGGCTCGGTTTTTCAGGATCTTTGGGCTCAGGATCCAGGACTTCAGGGATAAGGATAAGGGTTGTCCTGGGTTTGCCCGAAGTGTTAAATGCGCGGTTCTGTCTTGCAGCTTCTTTGTGGTCTTTGCGTAAGGGGTCGTGTTTTTCTATCCAAGGAGGAGCTACAGAGCCTTTCATTAGAGTTTGGTCATAGGGATTTAAGGACTATAATGTGTGTTTTGATCTTTTTTTCGGGCTTGGTTGCCACGGATCTATGTGGTATGTTGAACTCGGAAGTACATTGCCCTTCTCAAGTAGCTTTTGCAGTCCTGCAGGCCTAACGAAACCTGCAAGCCCCCCGATAGTCGCAGTACCTAATTTTTATTTTGACCCAATGTATCTAAGGATGCAAGAACTCACGTTGGGCCAAGTTATATATATCCTTTTCAAAAACTTGCACATGCAGGGAAAAGGCTTTGATTGGTTCTCAATGCCCTAAACCCAAAACCCTAAACCTTAAACCCCTGCACCTTATAAACCTTAAGCCCTAAACCCACCAGGGCTCAGAAGTTTAGAGTTCAGTCTTTAGAGTTTCGGGGCGCTTAAGCGGGAGGAGTGGAGGCGTGGATCCCCACAACTATCCCTACATGCTTCTCTCATCTGTCCCAATTCTAGTACGACGATTGTTTAGGGTTTAGGGTTTAGCATCTAGGGTTAAGGGTTTTAGGGACCCCCTCAGGGTTAAGGGTTTAGAGTTTGAGGGTTAGGGTTTAGGGTTTAAGGTCCCCCCTGAAGCACCAGCAAGAAGAGTAGGCCTCGGAATAGGAGGCAACTGTGGGGACTGTCAGGAGAGACAGCGCAATACTGGGCTGCCGTTGAGGAACTTAAACTAAGTTACCAGTATGGGTTTATCTAGTAAACAAAACGGTTTCCCCAATAGAGTAAATTGAGCTAAGTTCCTTAACAGCAACCCAGAATAGAAGTTAAGTGAAGTTGCTGGGCTATCTCATGTTTTCAGGACGTTTGGTACCTTTAGTACCGGCTTTCATACTAGGTTTTTGCTTGCCTCAATTACAAACGACATGACTTACTGGTGCCTAGCAGGCAATGAATATATTCCTACATAATCTCCATATAATGTATCTCCTTATTCCCTACTAACCCCAGTAAGACGATGTCAAAGGAATCTGTAGTGAGGACCCTTGGCAAGCCCTAGACCTTATGGCTTATAAGGGTTTAGGGTTTCTTTAGGGTTCATGATTTAAAGTTTAGGGTTCAGGGTTGAGGGTTTAGGGTTAGGCTCACTGAGCCCAGCTGGAGACTAGCTAGTAAGGCAGATCACCAATGCTGCCGTGCCATTTACGCAGCCTGATCCTCAGTTTCCCAGTGTCTCGAGGTACCTGTTTAGGGCTTGGGGCTGTTGTTTCAGGAACTTTTGCACTACCTAGGGACTTATTACCTAGGGTTCCTAAACTACCGTGATTCCAAAGATCTAACTAAGAGGCGGTACAGGATTTCCTCTACCAACCGCATCTGGGATGTAACTCCCTCCTACCACGCCCGTTGCTTGTGGTCGGTGAACACTCGAAACCCTGGAAAGTCTGCCTGCTATTTAGGCACGCATCAAGGTGAGACGTCGTGCCTCTAAACACCAAGCCATGTTTAAGAACCTTATAAGCCTAAACCCTAAACCCACTTATCAACTCCTGTTCAAGCCTTGTAAACTTCCACTTCTCTTCGTACCAGCCATATACACCTTTACCCCAAAAATAGGTAACAATGGCCCAACACATATAAGAACTAGCTAGGCGAATTATAGCGACGTCCTCTGACCTCACCCAAAAAGCGCGGTTTAGATGGTAAAAATGGAGCTGGGGTTTTCGAGGTTGGAAAGTTTCGCGTTTTGGTGCTTGGGGTCTCGCATCAAACGTTTCCTGAACCTAAGCTCTAAAATCCTCAAACCCTCCCCGAAGCCGAAGGTTAAAGATAACTCGATGCAGATACTCTTTATAGTCGCCAGGATCAAATGTAAGCATGATGTATAGACTTATTGATCCCCAGGGCAAGCTTTTCCCGACCTTAAACTTTTAGCTGGACTTGCAAACGCTTTCTTGAGTTCCTGTGAGGTCGGGGGGTGTTTGATAGCATGCCCTTCCGATGGAAGTCTCAGTTGAGCGTAGTTTACTGTTTAAGGTCCAGGGTTTAGGGTTTAGGGCGTATGGTATGGAACTAAGGTCAGTCAGAACTTCATGGAACTCTCGATTCATTGTGATTAGGTGTTATAGATGTCATATGAAAGTCACGTCAATCCAAAAGCAGGTGTAACGTGCTGACCTAGTGTCTTTAGCTAGGTCTATAATGGAGACTTAAGAAGCTTCCGTAATCCATTCTATCTGTATTCTCAATCAAACAACACCATGTGTTCTGCAAGTGGCTTCAATTCTAAAACCGGTTTTCGCGTAAACATGCTAAACAACATTCAAAAACACAGGCCCCATGGCAGAAAGCTCTTCATAAAGCATACTCCGCGCCTGAGATCCTATCTCTGGCATGAGCTGGTCACCACAAAAGCAGCTTGACTGGCGTTAGTCAAGTACCCGAAGGGTCCATTATGCAAGAATAGGGGTTCTAGGGGACATTTAGGATCATTTAGGATTTATTGGGTTTAGGGATATTACCCCAGCAACAGAAAGCGCGCGGAACATGAGATGGATAAGACTATTGTGATTGGTTTGTTTAAGTTTAGGTTTGTAGGGATCATCTTCAGCAAGGGTCCAGTCTAGAATAGTCATATACTTGGAGCTCTTATGCAAGAAAAGCTTTTTATATTATATATAATATACATGTTTACTTGAATATACAGACCTCGAGGTAGAGTTTACGGTTTCAGAATTCCAGGATTCAAGGTTTTAGGGTTGAGGGTGGACGGACGGGAACTTTCGCCACTTAGGCTACCCCACATGACGTACGTACTTCCTAGGGTATAAATATACAGCCTGTTGATATCGTAAAAGCTTTCCTCCGTCCACAGTAGGTACATAACTCGACAAGTCAGTCACGTGACTACGATTTTAGAGACCGTGAAGCCATCCTTCTCCTTCTCCCTAAGGGTCCAAGGACTCAAATAAGAGGGTTTTAGGGGCCCAAGTACCATTAATGTTATAGCATTTGAGCCCTGAAGCCCTATTATTTGGGTCCTTTTACCTTAACCCCGAAACTCTAATCCCTTTGGGTCCTTGGACCTTTAGGGTATTATTGCCCTCTTATATTCCAAGTCACCCCGAGACCCCAACCTGCCTATACACAAGCGGTATTGTGCCTGATAGTTTGCATCCCTACCCATTTTGCGGGTCTACCACTATGGGCTATTAGTGGGGTTTAGGGTTTAGGGATTAGGTGCTATTAGACCTTAATTGGGTACCTTAATCTGTTTCGAGTTTAGGATTTAGGGTTTACTTCATAGGGTCCTAATAGGGAATTGTAGGGTCTACTAGCCAATAGTGGTAGGTTAAGAAGCTCCTAGGTAGGTCTTAGGGTCTTGGGATGTTCAGCGTCCAAAGTGAAAGGCTTCAGCCCGAAACCCTAAACTCTAAACTTTTAGGGTTTAGGGTTTAGGGGTTTAGGGTAACCCTAGACCCTAAACCCTAAACCCTAATTTTGGGGGGAGGGGTGCGGCCTTCTAGCCTTGAAGCGGAGGCGAGAGGCTTCGCTGATGATGGCGGGGTCCTCTGAAACCGGGAGCCGCCAAAAGCCAGCCTAAACCCTAAACCCCTAAACCCTAACCCCTAAACCAAGCCCTAATCTTTTATACCTGTATATAGACACATAGATAACTATATATATATATATAACTCCAGCCTAAACCCTACATCCTATGTAACCCCTTTTTTCCTAATTGCCTTGGCCATAGCCAAGGCAAATTCTACTGACCTGCAGCCTTATAGCCTGCAGCTCAGCATGGGACCGCAATTGCCTGACCAGTGCCTAACCGCTATGGGCTATTAGACCTTCAGGGTACCTTAATCTGTTTAGGGTTTAGGCCATAGTGGTAAGGGTGAGTGGGAAAGCGGTAGAGTAGTTAGGATTCTAGTCCCCTTAAGTAGATAGAATATGGCTCTGGGCATATTATAATAAGATCCCCATATACCCCATGTTCTACCTACTACTTAAGGGGGACTATAGCCTTTAGGATAAAGCCCTGAAAGTTCGGCCATTCCACCTTACAGCAGCAGTTACGACAAGACATACTAGGGGTCGTAATGGCCCCTTAATAACACCACTTCAAGGACAGTTGCTGTAAGGGGGAAGGACCCAACCGAAGCCCCAAACGCTGTGTGATCTTGCCCTCGGGCCCTAAAACCCTATTATTTGGGTCCTTGGACCCTTCACCGCTAAACCCTAAACCCTAAAACCCTATTATTTGACGCGAGTCAATAACCTTTTGGACTGTTTTTAGTGGTTGTGGGTTATTATTCTACCTACTTGTGGGGTCCAGGTACGGATTAGGGTGTGGGGTTTTGGGTAGTTTAGGCTCGAGGTCTTAGGGACTAGCGTCCAGGGTTTAGGATTTAAGGTTTAGGGTCAGCGCTCGCTCAGGATGAGCCCTGTGTAGGGAATCACGTCCAGCGCATCATGAGAAGGATTCTCAGAGTTGTGTGTCTTGGGGTACCCTGAATATTTGATAGTTTCCCAAAATAATGGGACCCCACTATAGAGCCCAATATGTTATAATCCTTATTATAGGGACCCCCAATATGGTACCCCTTTTTTTGCAAACCCCCATTTAGGGTTTCGAGATGCAGATAGAGGAACCATAACTTTGACAACGCCCCGTAACCCTTTGCTGCGAGACCCAGAGTCTATACGGACATCACCTGGTGACTGTGAGCTAACTTGAAACGTCAGGGTGCAGCGCGTCTGATAATAGCAGAATTCGGGAGGCATGATACCAAGTTCTTGCGAGCGAATGTTCTGAAGTGGTACCTGTTTCTTTGTGTTTCTTTCTCTTGCCTCCAGAGAGAAGCTACGTCAGGGAGAGTCGGTCCTACGTAAAAGCTCTGACCCAAAAAGTTCGCTTGCCGACAGACTTCGCAAGAAAGGCTTCGCGACAGCTCACTACTTCAACAGGCTTGATAGTTTCTCTTCTCCGTCCATGGAAACAACCCAGCATCACCTTATAGGTACTGAAGCGTACCCAGTCTTTGCAGAGGTCTAGGGTCCAGGTTAAAGGTTTTTAGGCCCTATGCCCTTCCTTTAACACCCTGACCGGAGGTAAGTAGGAACTGAATGAAGGGACATCAAGATGGAAACTATTATAGTCTTGCCCATCATTTGGGGATTACTACAGGGATGCGTCCCCTTACTGGTTATTACCAAACATCCTGCATGATCCGAACTACCCTTAGTGTACTTAAGGTCATGCAGGGCTTTTTATCAACTGTAACCACCAGTGAGCAGTTGGGAAGCACCTTAAACCCTAGACCCTAAGACCCCCCTAAATCCTAAGCACCGTGCGGCTTTCTTTGCGGAGGTGTCGTCATTTTGTCTTTGTCAGTGAACAATGAGGGCTTCACCCTCCTCCATGACGAGGAGACATCCCGCAGATGCCAAGAAGAGCGATGTAACATCCTGAAAACTTGAATCCTAGAGTCTAAACCCTAAACCCTAGTCTCTGAGACTCCTGCAGAGTTCAGGGATGAAAGCCTGAAACCCTGAACCCTGAAACCCTGAGGTTCTGCAGAGTTCAGGGATTAAAGGCTTAGGGTTTATTTAGGGTTGAGGCCGGGCATGGAATGCTGATGGGATCATGTAGGCGTGTTGGGGACGTGATGATTCTAGGTTTCTAGGTTTTAGTTGACCAAGAATTGCGCGGACCTAAACACGTGAGGTTTACATGAGCTATAGTCTAATCTCCTTAAAGGGGCCATTTAGGGACTATATAGGGTTTAGGGTTGATTTCGGGTCAGGGTTTAGGGTCTAAACTCCTTAGGGCCCCCAAACAGTGTGCTGGTCATTTTTACCTATCGATTTGGGCCGTTGTTCCACCTACTTGTGAGGTCCAGTTACCTTAAGCCGGCAAGCCCTGCCTGCAAAATCTCAGACAGTCATTTTTGTGTCAGTTGCTATTTACTTTCCCTTGTGACCTTATATCCTAACCAAAGAAGAAGCTCCCCCCCAAACGGGGCTCCATGAGGAAGCGTTAAATCAGACCCTAGCCCGACTAAGCACCACAAGTTAAACCCTAAGCCCTATAGCCTGTAAACCCTATCCCTAAGGCTAAAATAGCCCAAAAGCTTTGCATAGTATGGTCGTTTGGCCCAAAAAACCTCAAATTATGAGTCCTTAGAGCCTTAGGGTATCAATCCCTCTCAACCCTAAACCCTAAATCCTAAACTCTAAACCCTAAACCCTAAATCCTAAACCCTAAACTCTAAACCCTAAACCCTAAACCCTAAACCCTAAATCCTAAACCCTAATCCTTATCCCAGACCCCCTTGCTAGGAGAAGCTGCGCGACATGGCCCAACACTTCTTGAGCTATGTGAGGAACTGGGTTTAGGGTTTAGGCTTTAGGGTTTAAGCTTTAGGGTTTAGGGTTTAGGCTTCAGGGTTTAGGGTTGAAAGTATTGTATGTGTTTTTTTAAGCTTATGAGGTGTAGGGATCAGGGTGAAGGGGGGAGGTCCATGTCCAAAGTTGTCGATGTTTTCTGACTGATTGTTGACCGGCTTGCATGCTAATTATCCCTACCCTGTATAAGTTCTGCTTATCTTAGTCCCTAAACCTTAAAGCCTGTGGGTTTTTAGGGTTGAGGCTTTCCTCCTCCACTCTATAACAGATATGCAGGGCCCTCAAGAATTAAGGTATAACGTATTCCTATAGCTACAATCTGGGACTGGTCTGGGTCGAGACAGTTTCACTTACGAGCGGTGAGTAGAAAATGAAGGTATGGAAAAGAAAGTGGATATCAGTCCAGAGCTTATAGTCCAGGATTCGGCGTTGTGGGTGTAGGCTGGCTAGTAGGGAAGGAAGACATACGTAGGAGATCGGAAGCATTGTAAGAAGTTGGACAACAACTACTTTGCGATCCGTTCTTCCATTCCCTTAACCCTAACTCTAAACCCTAAATCCAACTAAGGGCCATAAAGTCTACCCTAAACCCCAAACCCTACTGTAAACCCTAAACTCTAAACCCTACATCCAACTCATTCGACATAAAGTTTGGAGTTGTTGGGCTTGTACTCTGTTAAGGGTTGTAGAGGCCAGCGGTTCGAGAATCCTACACCCTGAGACGCATTGTCTAGAGGTAAGCCTCGGCCCTAAAAACCCTGAAACCTTAATACCGAAACCCTAACCCCAACCCTAAGCCATTAAACCTTACACCCTAGACCCTAAATCCCTAAATCCCTAAACCCTAAACCCTAAACCCTACACCCTAGACGCTAAACCCCTAAACCCAACACCTTAAACCCTTCATCCCTACACCCTAAACCCTAAGCCCGAGAGGTTTGGGTTGGGGGTGGAAGGATCTGGTCCAGGGCTTCGGGCCCATGGTGCCAGATATTGTGGAAGCCTGAATTGTTGTTTTAGTGTTTAAAGTTAAGAGTAACATAGAGGTTAGGGACTTAGGGTTTAAGGTTTGAATTAGGGTTTAGTGTTAGGGATATTACCCTCACAACGGACAAGCATAAGGAAAAGGATTCAACAATGAAATGGAAGCTGGGTAAATGTCCGAACCTACCTACGACTTCCACGAGACATGCCTGCGCGTTCAATATCTGACTTTGGGGGTGGTTTGGGAGATTGTTGTGTGGCTCTCGTAGCCCTTGCAAAGCTCAGGCCCAAAACCCTAAACCCTCAACCTGAATCCTTAGCCCTAAGACCCAAACTCCTCAACCCTAAACCCTATTCTGAACCCTGAACCCTTAACCCTGATTCCTCAGCCCTGAGCCTTAAAATCTAAGTCCTCAACCCTAAACCTTATCCTTAACCCTTAAAACACTAAACCCCAAGACACTAAACCCCAAGACCTGAATTCTTAACCCTAGGCCTAACCCTGTCGCAGGAAAACGTTTCTCAACCCGAAACCCTATCCTAACCCTAAGCCCTAAACCCTAAACCCTAAATCCTTGACCCTGCACCCTAAATCCCTAACCCTGAACCCTAAATCCTTAACCTGAGTCCTAAACCCTCAATCCCTAACCCTGAACCCGGAATTCTTAGCCCAGGGCCTGACCTCCTTGCAGGAAAACTGTGGTGGAGCCACTAAACCCCCTACCCTAAATCACAAACCCTAAACCCTAAACCTCATATAAACCAATTTTAGTAGTTTCCATATTCTTTTCCATTATCCTTATGTAAGCCCCAAATACCCTATGTAAACCCTGTATGAACCCTATATAAACCCTATACCCTATACCCTAAATCCTGAACCCCACACCCTAAACCCTATACCCTAAGGCCTAAACCCTAGACCCTAAATCCTAAACCCTATACCCTATCCATGACCCTATAGTGTCCCCTTTAAGTAGATAGAGTATGCCTTCGTGTATATTACACGAAGATCCCCATATACCCCATATTCTGTCGACTTAAGGGTGACTTTAAGCCCTAAACCCTAAACCCGAAACCCTAAACCCGAAACCCTAAAACCGAAACCCTAAAACCGAAACCCTAGACCCTACACCCTAAATTCTATCTACTTAAGGAGGACTATTACACAGCCTTCACGGCTGTGTGGATACCTTATCCTTACCCTACCCTGTCGCAGGAAAACTGTGTTGGAGCTACGGGCTAAGATGAAACCCGGCCTCTCGGCTCTGTCCTTCGCATCGCGGCCTAGGGTGTAGGGTTGAGGTTCTTTTTATTGAGGGCCTAAGGTTTGGGAGGGCCTTTTGATGTAGGGTTTAGGGCTTAGGGCCTAGGGTTTGGGAGGGCCTTTTGATTTACGGTTTGGAGTTTAAGGTTTGGGAGGGCTTTTTGATTTAGGATTTAGGGTTTAGGGTTCAGGGCCTTTTGATTTAGGGTTTAGGGTTTAGGTCCTTTTGATATAAGTGGTGTAGGATTTAGGGTTTGGGGCCTTTTGATTCAGGATTTAGGGCTTAGGGTTTATGACCTTTTGATTCAGGGTTTAGGGCCTCTACCTCTTTTTGACGAAGGAGACCATGCAGGCTGGGATACCTACAGGGCTTCTTCTTATCACAAGTCCCACACCTACAAATAGTGAAACCGACTACCATAATTATCCTCACTATGATTTGCATTCTTCAAGTGAAAGGTGGACTTTTGCATCTGCCAAGCCCGAAACCCTAAGCCCTACGCCCTAAACCCTAATCCCTAAACCCTATAAGCCCTGTACCTAATCCCTAAACCCTAAAAAGGATACCGTAGCCCTTGGGGATGAAGCTTCTGCAGGAACAGAAGATGATGATAGGCTGTCGTCCAAACTCCTTAAATTAAAGGCGGTTATAGGAGGGATTATATAGGGGACTACTATAGGGGTTATTAAGGGGGATACTTGGAGTTTAGACGGTGGCTCATATGAGATCGGACCTGTTGCTTCTTGGGGTTTGGGGTTTATGGGGTTCAGTGTTTAAGGTTCTTGGGGTTTAGGTTTAGGGTTTAAGGTTCAGGGTTTAGGTTTAGGGTTTAGGCTTAAAATATGAGATCGAACCTGTTGCTTGTATAGAGCACGGACGGAAAGAACGGACAAGGAAATGGAAGCTACCGCGGTATATAGGGTCTATTCCGAGGATCCAAGACTAACAAGAAGTAAGCTTACAATAGGCTCAAATCCAACGGGGTGAATTACACAACTTCAGGAAACCCACCCGCGTGCTGCAGAATTTTCCCCAATCAGCAGTAGGATAAGGACCACATGAGCTTGCTTCCAACAAAGCAAGACTATACCCTAAAGCCTTAAAATCGCTCCAAGTACTGCAAAGTAGGTACCGTTTATCAACTTTAGGTCCCAATGTAAGTATTGCTATATACGCCGAGCCCCCCTAAACTCTGAACCCTAAACAAATTGACGTGGAACTCTATGTTCGATTTGGCGGTTGCGCAGCAACGTAGGGCACGGCCCGCGTAGTAGGCTTCATCCTCCCTAAGCCTCTAAGACCTGAACCCTACCTGACCGGTTAGGGCTTGGGGTTGCCCTCCTCTTCTTCAAGGGGCCGAACTGCATGGATGGCAAATTCTCTCTTTTCAATTTGGGCTTCAAACTTGGTAGCAGAAAAGGGTTCACACGGACACCAGATCCTAAATTCTGAGCCCATAATGCAGGTGCTCGACTGGCACTTGGTAGTCCCTATGCGAACGATGACTACACGCTGCGGCTGGTCAGCAAGAGTCTAGGGTATTGCCCTTAGGGTCCAAAAAGTAAGGCTTTTGTATAGTCCCCACCCTAAACCCTAAACCCAAACCTAAATTACAGTTCCTAGAACAAGGATTTCAAAGTACTTGATGATTGTATACTGGACCCGCAGGGTGTTATGGTGCTCGGAGACTCTATGAGCCAGCACACGCGGTTTAAGGCTTAGGGATGCTTAGGGTTTACTACAACTGATGAGAGCATGGTTGAGGGTTCCAGGGTTTAAGATGTAGTAGTTTCCATGGACAGGGGGCGACCCCAACACAGACCCCCAAATACTATAGTCTTTATTATGTGGATCACCCAAATAGTGCACCCTAACTTGAGGAACCCCCAGGTAGGGTTCAGGATTTAGGGTTCACGGTTTCATAGCTTGATGCTTTCAGTTTGTCATCCTTCAGTGGGCACTCAGCCCTAAGCGCTGAACCCTAAACCCCTGACCCTGTCCGTAAAGATCTTGGCAGTGCTGTATTACGAGCTTTACAGGCTCAGCGGGACCTCCTAAGTCCTTTTCCTGCCCTGTGGGAAAACGGGGCGTGGAAAGGAAAAAGCTAACCCCAAAGCCTAAGCCCCCCAACCCTAAGCCCTAAACCAATTTTGAAATTGTTGGGCTCATGCCGGGACTTCTGCCTTAAACCATGAGTGCCAACTGTTTGAGATCCGCAAGAACCCTGGTCTTAGCTGGCAGCAGGGTTTAGGGTTTAGTACTTAGTGTCTAGGGTGCAGGGTTAAGGGTTAAGGGGTTGAGTGGGGAATGACCGGTTGTACCTGAAAGCGGACATGCCAAAGGTAGGAATAACCTGTCTCAGCATCCTGAGATGATCACTATCGAAGACCTTGAACCGTAGACCCTAACCACCCTGAACCCTAAACCCCAAATATCTACCCACCAGACCCCTACCAAGGCTTCATCTCGGAATTGTCGAAGAGATTCGCCGGGAGATGGCTACATGGAACGAGGTGCTTCCGGCTATGTAGTAGGTCAGGGGTTGAGCGATTTAAGGGGCTTAGGGGTTTTAGGGATTAGGGATTTAGTGGTTTACTGGTTTAGGGGCCAAGGGTTCAGGGCTTGAGGATTTAGGGTTTAAAGTTTACCTTGTAGGTGCGGGTACAGAACCCTTCCCTCAACGGCCCTGGCAGATGTTTCATCTCAGCGCATGATAATAGCCACCACTTAAACCTCCAGAGTATGTAGATTCATGGCCCAAACCTATTAAAACAAACCAAAGGCCACTATTTGTTCCTACTTTTAAGAGTGCAGGCAGGGCAGCGTTGCTTTCGGTAAAGTTCAACTTCAGGGGGTCCTTGGGGTTAGGGTCTGGGGGTTGGGGTTGAGGGTTTGGGGTTTAGAGTTTGGGGTTTAGGGTTTGGGGTTTGGGGTTCAGGGTTTAGGGCAAGCAAGGACGAGTCCGGATGTTAGGATACATGAAAACGCCAACGTCGCTCTCGACATTGAACGACCTATCTGAAGCCCTTATAAACTCTAAACCGTATAAACCCTATAAAACCCTCAACCCTGGACCCTATACCTCTAAACCCTAAACCCCTCGACCCTAGAGCCTATAAACCCTAAAACCTAGACCTTCTCTGAAGCCCCTGATTTCCCGGGTCTTGAGCTCTAAGCCCCTTAAGCCTCCAAGTCAGCGCGGGCCAGAATCTAGCCCTTAACCCTGAACCCTAAACCCCTAGACAGTAAACCCCTAAACCCAACACCCTAAATCTTAACCCCTGCACCCGCCAAAACAGGAAATTGCAAGCAGGAGTACCCCCCACTCCGCAATATACACACACCCTAAACCCTACAGCGTACAAAGGCAGAAACTCAAACCAACCCTAAACCCCATAAACCCTAAACCTCACAAATCCTAATCCCTAAACCCTATAAATCCTGAGCCCTAAACCCTATAAATCCTGAGCCCTAAACCCTAAACTGCCCAAAGATCTCTAGGTCGACCATTTCATTGACTTCATGCAAGACGTGGCCCGAGATCCGAACCCTGGTGCTGTGTTGTTTTACCTAGACCCCAAAAGTATGTAGAATAGTAGCCTTTTTGGCTATATTAATGGGTTTTGGGCTATTATGTTACCTACTTTTAGGGGTTCAGGTAGGGTTTAGGAGGCTTAGGGTTTATGGGTGGAGTTTACGGTTTCAGAGTTTAGGCTTTGAGGCTTCCATGGTTTGAGGATTCTAAGGTTTAGGGTGAGGTTTGGTGTTTAGGGCCTTTTGGGGTTCGGCTTTTGTTCTGTCAGCCTAACATTGGGACCCCATGTAGAACCTCTTTTAAAAGGACTGTGGGCACGTAGGGCCTTGGGGGCGGGGGGTGATGTTAGTTTGGGAGAGGAGTAGGCCCTAACCGTAAACCTTAAACGTCAAAGTTTGCCTGGGAGCTTCTCGACAGATACCCTAAGGACACCTCAGGGGACGGGTTTAGGGCTTAGGGTTTAAGATTGCCTTATTGTCATGATGCTTGTTTTTTGAGTTTAGGGTTTAGGGACTATATTCTCACAGAGGTTTAGGCTCATGCATCAGAGATGTGGGGGTGAGGCGTCCCTCGGCGAACTCCTTCCCGGGCTTGGAAGGAGCATCAAGCTACAAAGTCTGCGCCCTCAACCCTAATCCCCGTACCCTTAACCCATCAGGTTTAGGGTATAGGGCTTAGACCCTGAAGACCAAATCCCTAAGCAGAGCCCAACCATAAGATGGATTGGACCTTTGAACTAAGTGCTTGAAAGCCTGCTCGTGTGGTGAAATTGGTTTTCTTAAAGATGTTCAGAATCCAAAAGCCCTAAACCCCAAACCCGAAATTCTAAAACCTAAACCCTCAACCCTAAATTCTGATGAGGCACCTGGCGCACCGTCTCAGAAGTTGTAGATTCACGTATCCCTAAACCCTAAAGCGAGTCTTTCCTGAGAGCAACAGGCTGAACATCAACGGGAGGAAGCTAAGTGAAGAGCGACCGTAAGGATAGAACAAGGGCTTTCGGTTTTAGGGCGTAGGGTTTTGGGTTTAGGGATTAGAGTTTAGGGTCTATAGGGGAGCTTGTCATGGGGGATGAGCCTCAGAATTTTCTCGCCCACAGGTGATGTTGTGATAAATTACAGGCTTAGTATAGGGCCTTGGTTCAAGGATAGGGTCCTGGAGTGGGATCCACGGCTTCAGGGTTTAGGGTTTTAGGGGTTTATAGTCCCCCTCAAGTAGATAGACTGTGGGGCATTTGGGTATCTTATTCTATCTACTTAAGGGGGACTACAGGGGTTTTAGGGGTTAGGTGCAGATTCCTCAGTGTATTAGGGTCACTAGATCCAGTCACTTCAAGCAGTGCCATATTGCAAGCCGCGCCTTGCCAAGAGGCCTCATGCAGCTACATGAGCCATAGCCTAAACTCGTTTTATAGGGGATTATATAGGGGACTGCTATAGGGGTTCTTAAGGGGGATACCAGGAGTTTAGACTATAGCTCATATGGTATATACTTGGGCCCTTTACAGTAATTACATGGGAACCCCTTAGGGCCCTAAGTATATACTATATATCTACACGGAGCCTTTGGGTTGATGTTTAGTAGCCATGTGGCTCACACCACCCCACCTTCGATCTCTTGCGCCTAGAACCCCATTAAACAAAAGGACCCCAACATGAACCCCCAAAACTCTACAGTCCTCATTATCTATGGGCACCCTCAAAAAGGTACCCTGAATGTTTGGAAACCTCCATGCAACCCTAAGCCAGAACCTGACCATCAGTGCCAGCTGAAACCCTGCAAACGCTAATTGCAAGTCATGGTGCCTTGCTGCAGGAGTCCTTTTCCCGGCTCAAAATAGCCCAAGAGCCCTGTATAGTGTAGTCTTTGAGCTCAAAAGCCTTATATTATGAGTTTTTGGAGCCTTACAGGTTTGGGTCCCCCATAAAGTACCGGCAGTTCTGAGAGACCCATGTTGCGCATCTACCGTGCCTCTGGTGATCTCCTGGTGTCCTTGACGAAGGAGGAGTTGCAGTCGCTTCGTCATTCGTTTAGGGTTTAGGGTTTAGGCTTGGGGTTTAGGGTTTAGGGTTTAGGCTTGGGGTTTAGGGTGTAGGGTTTAGTGTTTAGGGTTGTGGTTCCCATAACTTTGGGAACAGGTGGTTTCCTTTCACGGGTATCCATAAGGGTTCCAGTATTCGACGGTCTACATTGGGGTCCCCTATTTTGGGATTTAGGGCTTAGGGTTTAGGGTTTAGGTTTTGGGAGACCTCTTGTACCTTGGAGTATCATGTTGCAAACTCCCCCGCTTCATCGGAGAGAATACACGGCTTGATGCTGAAGCCCTAGGCCTTAAACCCTAAATAGCCCCATTATACTAGTTTCCATTTTCTTTTCCCTTATGCCACTATTACCCCAATATTACCTAAACCCTCAACCCTAAACCCTAAGCCCTAAACCCTAAACCGTGTACCCCAATATACTATGCAGAACCTTGCGACTCAGCATTTGCTGCTGAGGCTAATAGCCTGAAGGAGCCTCAGGAGCCTTAGTTCCCTAAACCTTTAGGGTTTAGGGTGTAGGGTTTAGGGTTTAGGGTGTAGGGGTTAGGGTTTTAGGGTGTAGGGTT
>CAJNIZ010046307.1:0-16028 GCA_905231905.1 Symbiodinium pilosum | reverse complement strand
TAGGGTTTAGGGTTTAGGGTTTTAGGGTGCAGGGTATAGGGTTTAGGGTTTTAGGGTGTAGGGTTTAGGGTTTAGGGTTTTAGGGATTAGGGTTTAGGGTGTAGGGTTTAGGGTCCCCAGAAAAGCCCGAACGAAACCAGAAGCCCTAAACCTTGGGTACTACCCCCCCTCAGTAACAGTTGGATAATAACTATAGTATGGTTATATATAGCCCTTAATAGGGACCCCCAATATAGACTGTTACTGGGTGGGGGCAGTACCCAACCTAAACCCAAAATCAATTACCAATCCTAGTGCCACAGCTGAGATCAAAGTTCAGCCTTGAACGCTCACAAGTGTTAGCCCTACACACTAAACCCTAGACCCTAAGCCCGAAACCCCCAAACCCTAAACCCTAAGTCCTAAACCCCTAAGCCCCTGAGACCTAATCCCTTAATCCTAAACCCTAGACCTCCCCTAAACCCTAGATAAACCTGTAGGTCTTTGGCCGGGGCAGAGCGTTGTCCTGCTAAGCTGCTGAAACGGCACTTGCAAACGCTCTGTGGGCAAAATCGATTCAAGCACCTTGCTCTTCATCAGTTAGGGATTAGGGTTTAGGGTTCAGGGCTTAGGGTTTAGGCTTTAGGGTTTAGGGTTTAGGGTTGAGGTCTCAGGCTCTTGGGCTCATGGCTTAGGGCCTTGGTTTAGTTGTTTGTCCTGGTAGAGCTATGTGCGGATCATAAGGGAACAATATCTACAGTAACTAGACGCAAAACTCAACTTAAGTACTTGAACGCATCCCTTATTCCTGAATCCTACAACCCTAATCCCAAACCCCCAAATCCCTAAGCCCTGGAACTTAAGAACCCCTGATGTATCCCAAAATAGCCCTATCAACCCCTATACGACCCCTTATATCTCCTGCAACAGGGATTCGTCGCCAGGCAGAAACTTCTGCGGGATGGCACGGTGATCGCTGATGATGCCATCGTTTCTTAGCATAAAGTAGGGTTAAGGGAGTAGGGTTTAGGGTTTAGGGATTCACCTAAGACCCAAAAGAACTTTGATTTTAGGACCCTGTAATACAATTCTGTATATGAACTCCTAAAACTGGTCGGTTGAGGTTTTGAGGCATAAGCTTAAGGGTTCAGAAGCTTAGAGGGAGAAGGGGGGAGGACGGGTGGGTTGCAGTTTCATGCATGACTTGTAGGCTTTACTTTAGGTGTAAGTCGTGTCATCCGGAGGTTCAATGTACCTGTTGATCTTAGACACCCAGAGGGTCCACATGTATAACCATTAGGGAATTGGGCCCATAATTCCTTCTGTAGTATGGCATTTTGGGGCCTAATTCCCTAATAGTCAGTTAGAAAATATGGACCCTCTGGGACAGACATCTAAACCCTAAACCCTAAACCCCAAACCCTGAACGCTAAATCCTAAACCCTAAACCCTAAACCCTAAATCTTCAGCAGCAGTTCTTGAGGCTACCTTGACTAACATACCTTGTGCCCTGGACCCACAGGGTCCAGCTTGATCCGTTTAGGGTTAGGGTTTAGGGTTTAGGGTTTGGGGCTCCCCAAACCCAGAAAACTGAGAAGCCCTGCATTCCCAACCCCAAGCCCTGACTGATTCCTCTGCGAGATTACTATTTAATTTGATCATTGTGCAGTCTTTGTAGGGTGCTAGTAGAACACAGTTCGTAGAACACAGCTAGAATTCTTGAAGAAACATGTTCAACAACCAGATACAATGTTTGGTAGCCTCTCAAACTGCCTTATGGAACTGTTGTAGACCTTTTGCCATGCCTGTCCCATGAATCCTACCTAGACCCCAGAACCTAAGTCCTTTTGGGGCATCTGCCTCGCCCTAAAGCCCGCAACCGGTCACTGTTGGATGTACTTTCTTTGTTTCTTCTCATGAAACCCAGTGGTGCGTATAGAAACTTCTATCGATTTACGGACTTTAAAGCCGCAATCTAGGTATTATTTGTAGACTTGGATTCTTAAGGTATTAATTAGGAGCCTGAACCATAAACCCAAACCCTATATACTAAGCCCCAAACCGTAAATACGTGGTTACCATCGATAACACCTAAGATGCACCAGGCCCTACAACCCTATCCCGAAACACAATATGAGCTATAGTCTCAACTCCTTAAGGGGGGTTATCTAGGGAATTATATAGGGGACTACTATAGGGGTTATTATTAACGGGGAAACTTGGAGTTTAGACTACAGCTCATATGCGCCTTGAATCTTTTCTTGATGCAAAAACAGCCTTCGGTCGTACACTTCCATGCCAGATCCTTGCACAGGGGCCATGCTGATCTTCTCACTCACGCAGTAAACCCTCAACCCCGAACGCTATGGCTCTCAAAGAACTTCCAATTAGCAAGTCCAGGTTGAGTTCCCTGGGGAGTTGCAGCTTATCCTGGTTCCGGCCTCCAAAACGGCAAAGCTCCTCTGACATTGATTAGAGATGTCCCGAACCCTAAACCCTAAGCCCCACACCCGATTAGAAACCCTACATTATTGGTTTATTCACCCCTCTAGACAACTAGCACTCCGTTTTGGGAAGGTTCTGTTCCAGGTACAATTAATCCCTAAACCCCTAAACCTTAAACCCCTAAACCTTAAACCCCTAAACCTTAAACCCTAACACCCCCAGAGGAACATGCAAATCCCTGCCTGGCATAGGGGATCTTGCAATCTGAATGCTTGTAGTTCTTAGGGTTTAGGGTGTAGGGGTTTAGGGCTTTGGTTTCATATAACCCATTATAGTAGTTTCCCTTTTTCCCATTATCCCAATATGACCCCAATATAACACCAAGTATATAGTAGTTTCCATGTTCTTTGTATTTGTTGTCCAGTTCTGTCTTGCCCGCTCTGTGGCCCTAGTTTGAAGTTTGCCTGCGCACGCTGCAGTAGCAATGTAGGGCGTTATGTAGCCTTACCCGGTAAGGCTACTAAACTGCAGGTAAACTTGAGGTCTGGGCTAAGGCTGTGTCGGACTTGGATTGTCAAAAAGGGATTAGGGTTTGGGGAACTTGCTCCCCTCAACAAACAATAGAACGGTTCGAATTGGGGACACCGCGTAATTCCGTTCCCACACTTCTTCCACGGCCTGCGAAGAATAAGAATAAAGGGACTCTACTGGGAACCCCAAATAGGGAACCCCAAGAATATAGCAGGAATATAATGGAATATAAGGACCCTGGTAGGTATATTCCTATTATATACCTACTTCTTGGGGTTCCCTGTTTGGGGTTCCCAGTAGAGTTCCTTTAAAGGACCTCCTCCCAAGAGCGTTTTGAGGGCCCCAGGGATTCGATGAACGAAGCTAGGGTTCTCCATCCCTGCAGAAGGTTCTGTAGTCGATCACCATGAGTCATCCTGACTAAAGGTGGGTTTAGGTTTATTAATTGTCCTTACGGTGCCCTGAACCCTAAACCCTTAGCCCGGTGTGCTTCAATCATGACAAATTTTGGCATATGAGTCTGGATCACGGCTCATCCTGAGCCATGACGTTCACAAGCCCTTTACTCCCCACCCCTGAGGTTTAGGGTTTAGGTTTCATTCCTTTCGCTAGCCCTAATGACGAACATCCCCAACACTGTGGTGACTACATGGGATAATTTTTGCTAATTAATATGGGGTGGGCAGTGCTTGGCGGAGGGAAATCTAACTTAGATAAGCTATAATCTAAACTCCTTAAAGGGGGGTTATATAGGGGATTTTATATGGGACTACTATAGGGGTTATTAAGGGGGGTACTAGGAGTTTAGACTATACCTTAGACCCCAAAGACCTTCAGTTTTAGGATTTCATATAAAGAATTATACTATAGGGTCCTAAAACTGAAGGTCTTTGGGGTCTAAGGTAGCTCATACAGCAGGGTTTGTGGTTTTGCTCCTGCCTGGCGTGCAGCCATCCCTCAGCTTGAAGCATCCCTAAGACCTAAACCTTATAAACCCTAAACCCTACAGGCCCTAAACCTGTTAAACCCTATAAGCCCTAAATCTTAAACTTATGAACCTAAACCCTATAAGCCCTAAACCCTGAACCCCAAACCTGCGGCCCGTCAACCCTCAGCCCCAGATACGTAAGCGGAAGCGCGCAAGCCCTACCTGGACCTCAAAAGTACATGCGATACAGTGGATACTAAAAATCCTGCATAACCCTAAGTACCTAATACCTTGGGACTTATAGTATTATGGTACAAAAAGGTGATGCAGGATTTGGATTATCAACAGCACTGGCCCAAAACCCATAAATTCATGTTCAGCAGGACCATCATTCTACATACCCTTGTTGGATCTAGGTAAACCCCAAACCCCCAAATCTTATCAACCATAAAACAACCATTAAACAAAACTATAATCCCTATAAAGCTCAAACTCTAAACCCTAAATCCTTAGACATCTTTCTGGAACACAGGGATGGCGAGAAAGCGCTGATAAAAGCAGCGGCGAAGGGCGACGTGGATGCTGTTGAGGCCCGAGGGGGCCCCTGCAGGTTTAGGGTTTATACGATGTAGGGTCTAGGGTTTATACAATTTAAGGCCCCTAGCTTCTGAACTTTAATGGTTTAGGGTTTATGGCCTCGGGCACCCTTATGGTCCGCATTCTCCCAACTTATAACGACAGGGTCCCTCCTTGTCGGGCTTGGCGTTTCAGGGTTGGGCCAACAATTGAGTAGTATTTTATTTCGGGATACTATGGTACCCAAATATAGTAAGATTATATTCGCCTTTTGGGGTATAGTATGTTTTATAAGGAATATTATCTTACTGGGTTGAACCACCAAAAACAACTACTCACAAATGGGGCTTTTTTTGCGTCCATTGTGTTTAGAGCTCAGGGTGTTTGGGTTCCAATTAGGCCTCAGGGCTTTTGGACCTTGGTCCCCAATACCCAGTTCAGGGTTTAAGGGTTTAGGGTTTAGGGGTTTAGGGTTGAGGGGTTTAGGCTTTAGGGTTTAGGGGTTAAGGGTTTAGACCACCATCTCAACAGAAAACGAAAACCAGCAAAGCGGCGCCAATTTCGCACCAGCTCGTCCTTCCGTGCCCTGGTTCCCAGATTCCAGAGCTTAAGGCCCTGAACACGCGGTGTAGGGTTTAGGGCTTAGGGTAAAGCAAAAACCCAACAGCCTTATCCCGAACAACTCCCAGATCCTAAACCCCTATAGTCCCCCTTAAGTAGATAGAATATGGCTTTGGGTATATTATACTAAGATCCCCATATACCCCCCTCTTCTATCTACTTCAGGGGGGCTGGAAACCCTAAACCCCTAAACCCTAGACCCCTAACCCTTAAACCCTAAATCTTAGACCTTGAAGCCGAACTCCTAAAGCTTAAACCCCACAATGTCAAGCCGCAAGCTTACGGCAAGTTTGGGGTTGAGGGTTTAGGGTTGAGGGTTTAGGGATTCAGGGTTTGGGGTTTAAGGCGTGGGGTTTAGCGTTTAGGGATTTAGGGTTTAGGGTTTGGGGTTTAGGGTTTAGGGATAAACCTTGGAGCCCAAATGGGCTTTCCTCAGAATTGGCATCAAATAACAGCGAAGGGGATCCCCATATGCAGGAAGGATACCTAGATGTTAAGTAGCCCCAAAATACAAGCCGGACACCCCAAAACCTCAACCCTAAACCCTGGGCCTTACACAATCCGGCGAAATTAAAGCCCTAAACCTTCACTCAAACACTCTAAGCCCTAAATCCCTAAACCTTAACTTGAATCCCTGAACTCTCAACCCTAAACCCCTAAAACCCTAAACCTGAATCCCTAAACCCTAAGTTCTTACAAGGGCATTCTGCATCTTCCTCAAGATCCGGATGTGACTGGGTCTGAATTATTGAATTATTGATACTTCTGAGGTCTTGGGAGTGTAGGATTTAGGGTTTAGGGTTCGGGGTTAAGGGTTGTAGGACTTAGGATCTAGGGTTTAGGGGTATAGGTTTTAGGGTTTAGGGTTCAGGGTTTAGGGTTGTAGGATTTAGGGTTTAGGATTTAGGGTTGTAGGACTTAGGGTTTAGGGTTCGGAGCCACTACTTGTAAACTGCCGGCATGAGGCTGGTTTTGACTTTGGTAAGATGTTAGGGTTTAGGTTTTCTCCTGGTGCTGCTACGTTGGGGCTCACCAGAGATCAGGTTTGGGGAACATGCCTTTGTTGGTGCTTTGACTTAGGTTGGCTTGGGTTCAGGGTTTAGGGAATCATTTTCAAACGTGTATTTGTGAAAGGTTTCCTTATTGCATGCTGGATTCCTAGCTTAAATTGAGGTTCAGGGTCTATTACGGCTGCGTTTATGGTTGAGGGTTCAGGGTCTTGACTTGTCTGTTTGTTGTTTAACGCCAAAGCGGGATGCGTACACCTAAACCCTAAACCCTCCGCCCTTAGCAACCCCACCGTAACCCTGCGGTAAGCCTTGACGATGTGATTCCCGAGTCCTCCCCCTAACCTGGAGCCATAGCTTAGGGTTTAGCCATAAGCCCAAAGCTGTGCTGTGTGTTTCCACGAAGTAATTAAGGGGAGTAGAATTGTTGATTGGGGTCTATAGTGCCCAAACGAGTGTAGGATTCTATCCTGCTTCTGGGCATAGTATTGTATAAGAAGAATACAACCTGATCCGGTTCGACCCTGAACTTCCTAATCCCGGAACTTGCTGTTTCTTACTAGGGAAGAAGGACGATACTCCCTTTATACTATACCCCTCTTCCCAACTAAGAGCCCGGAAGTAAATCCCGAACTCTGAACCCTAAGCCCTTGCGGAATCACCGACCACGTGCCTGAGGAACCCTAAACCTTAAAAACCCTATACCCCAAACCTTAAACCCTAAACCCTAAACCTTAAAAACCCTACGCCTTAAGCCCTAAACCCTAAACCTTAAACCCTGAACCCTAAACCTCAGGCGATATTGAAAGATGGGAGGACAGCCTTGGCGGCGGCAGCTGTGACTTGGACTCATGCGCAGGAGGTTTAGGCGTATTACGGGGCCCTTTAAAGCATCCCTAAGGGTCCAAGGATAATAGGGTTTTAGAGCCAAAATGCTGTAATATTAATGGTGTTTGGGCCCTCAAACCCCATTATTTGTGTCCTTGGACCCTTAGGGCATGTGTCGCGCGCCGAGGACGGTGGTCACGTTGAGGTAGCCGAGGTACTCCTTGAGGCGGGTGCAGACGCGGAAACTCGATCCGTTTAGGGTTTAGGGTTCAAGGCTTAGGATTTAGGGCCTAGGGTTTTAGGTTTAGGGTTTAGGGTTTAGGGTTTGTAGGGGTGCCCATGGATCTGTAATTTAGGGCTAATGACATGCTGTTGGAGTCCTGAGTTTATCCACGAGCTGCAGGTATCCTTCGAGGTTTTCCCAGTAATAGCTTGCTGCTTATAGGACCCTAGGGAGAGCTTGGGGACATAAAGCAATCGGGCCGTCCTCAAGGAGTATATAGTAATCCGTTTTGTGATAAGCTCCCATACCCTAAAGGTCCAAGGACCCAAATAAGAGGATTTCAGCTATGGAGCCATAAGAAAATGGTTTTCATAGGCCCCCCAAACCTACCCTAGTAAAGCAGATGCTGAAAGCCTTAAATCGCTAAGATCCAAATCCTTGAGGTTAAAAGCCCCAAACCTTAAACCCTTTAAACCCTACTACGCTGAAATTCCTCAAGCCTCTACACACGCTGAGTTTGGAAGGTATATAGCATTCTGGAGACCCTACCAAAATCTACGAACTGAACTAAGGACCCAGGGGTGGGACCTTGAATGCACCCCTAATTCAGACCCTAAACACTTAGCCCTAAACCTCAACTCCAAACCCTCTAAAGCCCTAAACTGTAAACCTTCGCAGACCCAAGGACCTGACCGGAAAAGATGGCAAGACCCCGCTGTTGCATGCGGCTGCGGGCCGCAGTCAACACCTGGTCATTCGACTGTTGTGGGCTTTGGGGTTGGGTGTAGAGGTTTACCTAGACCTTACAAGTAGGTAACGTAATGGTCCAAAAGCCCTAAGAACAGTCAACAAGTCCATTATTCATCATGAGCCCTGGATTTAAGTTGTAATGTCTTCCTTAAAAGGTCCTCCCCAAAACCCCACATATGGGTGGTTGTCAAAATTATGGTCCTTTTTTGGGTACCCTAAATTTTAGGTGCCGTATTATAATAGGGATCCAAAAAGGGACCATCGTTTTGACAATCACCCATATACCTTCCTTATAGGTCTCCCCGACATAACTTAAGTCCGTAGCTCACATACCTTGGGGGGCCCGGTAGGGTTGAGCAGTTGGGCTTCCGACGTCTTTTGGGGCTTAGGGGTTTAGGGTTCAGGGGTTCAGGGGTTTAGGGTTCATAGGGTTCGGATGTTGAGTGAAGGTGGCTTGAAGCGAGGGTCTCAAATCCCAAACACTGACTAGTCCGTTCCCCTACATATCAACCTCCTGATATGATATACGCATTCCCCAGAATTCCCAAATCTGAAATCTGCCCTCAATACTCTTTTTAAAAAGCGCCAAGACTAAAGTTCATTGGTGCTCAGATCCTCTGCGTCAATGGCGGGTCCCTAGCATGACTCTTGAGAATTAGGGATCTCATTGATTTCGATTCTGATCGTCTTGTCTCTTTTGTTTTGTATGAAGGACGGCATGTAACATGTGAACGCGAGTTTAAGTTCTGCTTCGATTTTAACTAGATCGTAATTAGACAAAGTCGGTTTCAATTGGTTTTACTCAGATTCTGATTGTTTCCATTGATTTTTCCAGATGTTTAATGTATGTTTTCACTGGTTACATCACGAACTTCAATGGAATTTGCATTGGCTTTACTTAGGTTTCAATTAGATTTCACATGTAATTCGAATTTTCAAATCAACAGTTTAAATTCGCCTTTATCTTCTGTGGCTTCCACCAGATCTCAAATACGTAAAATTATGATCTTATTGTATACCCCGCTCCATGTGTGGGTCCCACGATAATTACGCCTTGACGTAAGATTTAGCGTATACTTGTGGAGGGGGGCCCTTGACCGTAAACCCTAAGCCCTAAACTATATTAGGGGGAGATGATTTCTACTCCTTATCAGGCCCCCAGTAAGCCAATTTCCTAGAACAGGAACCGTAAACCCTAACACCCAAACCCTAAACCCTAAGCCCTAAACCCTGACACCCAAACCCTAAACCCATTATGGCACACCCAGTCAAACGTCTTTGTTCTTAAAGTCAGAAAAAAAAACGTTCCTGTCTGAAGGGAAGGATGTGCCACTAAGAGGCTACTCCTCCAAGAACAACACTGGTCCTATAGTCCCCCTTAAGTATAAGGTTGAGGGTTTAGGATTTAGGGTTTTGGGTTTTGGGATTAAGGTTTAGGGTTTAAGGTTTATAGTCCCCCTAAAATAGATAGAATATTGCCTTTAGTATATTATAATGAGATCCCCATTTACCCCGATTCTATCTGCTTAAGGGGGACTAGAATCAAGGAATTCAGAATTCACAGACCAAGAAGCACATAGGCCTATCATATCTGAACCCGAGTTATCCAAACCTGCAGCCCTATACTATTCTTGGAGGTTCATGGGACTTAGTAACTATTTATAACTGTCGTTGTAACCGTACTTATAATTGGGTCGCCCCTATAAGGCCATTCAGACGGGCTATAAGTAGGGTTATAAGCCCAGGTATAAGTAGTTACAAAGTCACATGAACCTTCAAGTAGGTTAACAACCGAATCCTGTTATTGTGTAAGCGGTGAGGTACAGCTGTTGCTGAACGCCCGTGCCAATCCCAATGTCCTGAGTTCCGATGCAAGGTCGCAATGTTGAGTGGTTTGGCGTTTGGGAGAGAATTGCTGAGCAAGTAATCTGGAATTCTGGGGGGTCTATAGACTCCTATTCTATTTACAAGCTTGCATAACCCTAAACCCTAAACCTATCCTGTTTGGACCAGTGCGCTCAGCAGCTAGGTCGGAGCCAATACTGGACATGGGGTTTCACCCTACCCATGCAACCTCCACAGAGCCCTATGAGACCATAAACCCTAAACCCTAAACAGGGTTTAGGGTCTGGGGTTGAGAGTTTAGGGGCCTGAAGGGTGTTTCATGTTGCTTTGGGGGAAGGTGTTTGAAGGTTCACGGCAGTAACAACGCAAGCTTCCCTTATAATTACAATCCAACCAGGAACCCCTAACCCCTAGGGACTTCAGAGTTTCGTAATTAGGTGACCTAGAGTGTCCAAGGGCTCGTGTTCGGGCTTTAGGTCCCAAATTCTAGAATCTGAATGGCCTTTGGTACCTAAAAGGGTTTAGGGTTGAGGGTAAAGCCCATTTATTTCAGTCCGTAGACTCTTAGGCTTTACTGGTTGTGGCTAGGGAATATGGGAATATGAGCCCTATATACTCCCATGTTATTCTGCATTCCCGTATTCCCTACGAACCAACCCCCAGTAAATGCAGTTATATGCGGGTTAGAACTATCCCAAAAAGCCTAAGCCCTAAACTTCAACCAGAAATCCATTTCAAGTTCATGTTGGAAAGCCGTGTAGCCTTTAGGGTTTGGGGTATAGAGGTTACACAGGAATTCTTTCTGGGATAATGGGAAAAGAAAATGGACAACTAACATTCTGGGTTCAGGGTGTAGGCTTCAGAGCTAAATGGTAGCTTCCCAAACCTTACCTCAAATGGGCTATAGGGTTTGAGGCTTAAGGTTCGGGGCTCAGGGTTTAGTAGTTTAGGGTTAGGCTTCAGGGCTCAGGGCTTAGGGTGAAGCTTCAGAGCAGGGGATAAGTTTTAGGCCCTCTCAGCCAGTAACTGCTGCTTCAGTATGCGCAAACCTGAATTCCAAGCCTTCAAATTGTACTCTCCCCAATGAGAATCATGCCGGCAAAGCGTATCATGCCTGTAAACCCCCAAGCATCCAGGGCGGGGCCCCCTCGTTGCTATAATCATACATCAGACAGTTGCAATTTCTTATGCAAATAATTGCCCTGCGTATCTCCGGGTTAGTACCTTGCACTGCCTTGCTGTTCAGGAACTTAGTGTAAGTTACCATATTGGGAAACCTTACTATTTACCATATATACCATTCATCGTATCTTAGCTTAAGTTCCTTAACAGCAACCCAGTATAGCGGATAATTAGGGTTGCACATAACACCAATGCTCCAAATGACCTTTGGGTCGCATGCCGAACGCCCAGGCATCCAGCTGTCGGCGATTTGGACGGATGCCTATATGTGCTGTAGCCTAGACTCCTTAAAGGGGGTTGGAGGGGATGAAATTGGGGACTATTGTAGGGATTAAGGGTGATACTGGGAGTTTAGATTCCAGCTCATATGGTCTGGCTGCCCAAACCAGGCAAGATCGCGGACCAACCGGCATCCTTTCGACCCATTGGGCTCATGGTCCCGGATGCCAAAGTCCTTCCTGGCCAGCTCAAAGAGTGGCTATACGATCTCATTCGACCCCAGCTTAAGTGCAAACCGATGCTCACGCACCTGCGGGGAGAAACTTATATGAAGCACTTGCAGCTATCTTCAAGGTACTTTGGGCATTGATCAGGAAATTCCATACCATCCTGGGCAACGAAGAAGGAGGGGGTCAACACGCCGCGCGGCTTCCAGAAGAAACTGGCACAAATCGCTCTCTCTGCGTCGAAGTTGCTCTCATACTCAACACTCAAAGAACACGTCCCAAATAGTCTATAAGTTCTGTTTGGTTTTTGGAGAAGGCTTCAACTGTACCAAACCTGCTTATCGCCATTGTAACAGCTTGTACTTACTTTACCTGCACGCATAGCACAACCCAAGCACACGCGCTACCTGCTTTCCGGAAACACCCAGAATCTTGCTGATGCTTAAGGTTCAGTTGAGGACCTAGGATTTAGGGTTTAAGTTGTGGGGTGGAGTGAGGGAATAGTAGATACAGCACCGAAGGTGAAAGTACCTAGCTAATTCGGGCCCAAAGCACTTGCGCACGAACCCTAAACCCTAAACCCTAAACTGCTATTTACTTATGTAGGCACGTACTTGGTCCCCAACTGGGCTCGAGCAATATCTACATTGGGCTCAAACTCTCCCTCAACCTGAACCCCTAAAGCCTAGACCCTAAACCCTAAACCTCCCCAAATTAGGCTATTTGGAGCCGTAGGGTTCGGGAACCATAACAAACTTGTTTCAATGAACGCGAATAGCAGGCTTCTAGGCTTTGTTTTTATAGGGCTTATAGAACGCAGGCTCCCTCATCTAGGTAACTGGAGCACTACTTGGAGGCTCGGAGAAACTTCTAAGTAGGTTAATCTGGGGAGAACTACCCTGACCCTAAACCCTAGACCCTAAACCCTAAACCCTATACTTACTTAGTCCCCAATACCCTGGTAAACTCCGACAGCCAAGGAGGCTTACTGCAGTGGTGAGACTCCGCTCATACTTGCCATCTCGGAAGCTGACGTTGAAGATCAGGTGAGTTTAGGGTTTAGGGCTGAGGGTTTAAGGGTTAAGGTTTTCGCGTTTTAGGGTTTGGGGATTTTAGGGCTTGGGGGTTTTAGGGTTCTAGGGTAGGTAGTACTTTGTATGATGCAGTAAGATTCGTTCCTGATTTGGGTATAATAAGAACAGACTTGCACTTGGTTCAACCGCCAGAAACACGTATGCGCTAAGTAAACTTGTGTAGGGTTTACAGGTGGGCAAACCACCTCAATGTAGATCTTATGTGTGGACGCTAAGTCTAAGTCACTAAACCCTACATCCTAAACTCGAAAGCGTGTGACTGACTAGACATCAGTGACACTTTGTTTGACTTGACTTTCCTGGGTTTCAGGGTGTATGAGTTCTTGGGGCACTTGCGGTTAAGGGTGTGCGGCTAGTATGGAGCACACCACTGTACCCCCTCATACGCAAACCACATAGGTTCCCCCAAACATAGCCTGAATTAGCCTCATCTCTTTATGCAAAGGCAGGTAGTTTAGGGGGTAGTTACAGGAACCGGGAATCCAAAATGGCAGTAGTAGGGCTTTGGAAGACTTATGTACGTAGTGCGAATGCCCCTCATCTCAGAATCACACAGGGTTCAGGGCTTAGGGTACGGTTTTGGGAACACCCATCATTATTTTGGGGGTGGAGGGGTGATTCTTACCCTAAACCCTAAACCCAAGGTTCCTTAACGCCGCCATTCTTAGGAAAAATGGATCAGCAGCCCAAGGATTGAGCTGCAGAGTGTTCAGGATTAAGGGCATGTGTGTTAGGTTTCTGAGCATGCGACATTTCTGACCCTATACCTCTGACATAACACTGTCAGTAGTAATATAACCCTAAGCATCCAAAGATGCATATATAAGGGTTTTAGGTGATTTTGATGCTTAGGGTAAGGGGACCAAAACAGAATTACCTTGATCCCCGGTGGTCATCCATCGGTGGAGGCCACCTTCATTTTACCCTACCCCGCCCCCCACAGAGCTTGCTTTGTCCATAATGCCAACCGGGGTATCAAGGATTTGTCTAGGACATCCTTGTAGGCCTCGGCAATACCTCCACAAAAACCCTAAACCGCTAAACCCCTGAACCTAAACCCAGTGCTCTTGGGAAAGAACCTCCTGCTCTCGCTTGGAGATCTGGGGCTAAACCCCTACACCCTGAACCTTAAGCCCTAAGCCCTAAACCCTAAGCCTCACACCCCTAAACCCTACAAGCCCAAACGGTTCACCAAACGGTTCAGGGTTTTGTGTTTGAGTTTTGGGTTTGCGCTTTTGGGTGTAGTTTTCAGGGTTAGGGTTTTGGGTTTATGTTTCAGGGTTTTGGGTTTGGGTTTTTGGGCTGAGTCTAGGTGTCTAGCTTCACGGTAAATGCTTGGTACAGTCCTAGTCTTCCCATATGAAAGCCTCAGGGACAGGCCCTGGGGGTAGGCTCCGTGTCCGTGACCTCAAACCCTACACCCTATACACGGTTTAGGGTTTAGGGCTTGAGGGTTCAGGTTATATTTTAAACCATCAAACCCAAAACCCCAAAAAGCCCTGCAACTACACCCAGGCCACCGTACCCTAAGGCTCCAAATGCCGAGAAGCTGTACATAGGCTTTGGGGCCCAGTGTTAGAGACTTAGAGCCCTAGGGGCAGGTTTCTGGCTCCACCAAAGAGTTCCCTAGGGTTTAGTGTGCGCAGGAGCAGGCTTGAACATAAACAAGTCAAATTGTTTGCAACAACTTCCCTTAATCCTCAAATAGTCCCTATTAAGCCATAGCGAGAATCCTAAACCCTAAAACCCTAAAACCCTAAACCCTAAAATCCCACCAACCAAAACTGAAATCCTAAACCCTAATATTTCTATAGGGCCCCTCAGCCGACTGTAGGGTTTAGGGTTCCCTGGAAGGCGCGCCTACAGATGGTGATGTCATTGCTCACGGCCCGTGCAGATACCAACTTGTGTGGCAACTTGGATGTTATGTACATTGAGCAGTTTTGTCAATAGGGGGTTCTAGCTACCACATGAGCCACTGTCAATTTTAGCCTTATTATTAGGGAGCCTGTAATAATGGGCATAGGGGTCCCTTTTTGTAGTTTAGTATAGTCCCTAATATAGTCCCTGATGAGAAGCCCCTGTCCATTACATTACGTAGGAAATTCTAACTGCATATGACTATGTTCGGGATATTTGGTGTTGGGTAAAAAAGATCCCCTCATTATTTTGGTCTGTTCTAGATTGCCTGGACCCCGAGAGGACAATTGCCAACAGAGCCCTAAACCCTACACCCCTAATTTCCAAACCCCTAAACCGTTAACCCTGACGCCCTTGTACATACTCTTCGTGTCCGGTGAAGGGTTTAGGGTCTTGATTGTGCCCTTATACGGTTGATACTACTATCCTTCATGACTCTTAGTGCCCTAGACCTTACCCTAAACCCTAAATCCCTAAATCCCTAAACCCTAAACTCTAAGGAGTTTAGTAAATTGCGGTCTTGAATCACTTTTGGTATCAAGAGTAGGGCCCGTCTTTTGGATTTCTACGTTGTTTTGGGTTCAGGGCTTAGGGTTTAGGGTTTAGGGTACCAGCTTCTGCTTGACCACGGAACTTGCAAGTTGTGTTTCTCCTTCGAGTCTTCGATGTCTTGCACTCAGTTTCAATCCCCGATGAAGTCTCGCATCCCGCGAAGACATTCCTCTACTATAGACTGAACTCCCTAAACCTTAAATTCTAAACCCTAAACCCAAGTCTAGAACGCCCAAAGCCTACCCTAAGGGTCCAAGAGCCCAAATCATACTTTTTTAGGGCCCAAATACCATTCATATTATCGTATTCGGGCCCTAAAACCCTATTATTTGGGTCCCTGGACCCTTACGGCCATTGCCCAAGCCCTAAGCCTCCAAACTTTTAATAAGTGCGATGGACTTCCTTTTGCATCTCAGACGTGGAGTGAGGCGGCTCATACAAAAAGCCTTACCTGACCATAGTAGACCTAAGCCCTCAAACCCCAAAGCCTAACTCCTGAACCCTAAATCCTAAACCCTAAACCCCAAACCATAAACCCGAAACACTATATAGAATATAGAACGAAGGTTTGGGATTAATGGTGCCATGCTTTGGGCTTAGGGGTGTGTGGGGCTTTGAATCTTGCAGTCTTGGGCCTGGCACATGTAGTCTCCTTCTCACGCATTTCCATGGATGTTATACTATAGCCCTAAGCATCAAAATCACCTAAAAATCTTATAGTATGGTCTTTGGCCCAAAGTCCTTCAAACATAAATCCTCAGATGTTTAGGGTAAGGGTATAAGGGTACAAGAGTTTGGGGGTTTAAGGGCTTAGGGTTTCGGGTCTAGGGTTTAAGGTAACCATACGGAATTACAAAATATGGTGAAGTTTGCTTTTTGGTGAAGGGGGGGCCACAAGTACAACCTAGGTACTGACTGCAAATCAGCGCTTATGTATGCATCGGAAGCCGGGGAACTGGACATTGTGAACGCCTTGCTTGGCGCACGCGCTGACGTGGAGAAGGCCTGGGTTTTGCGTTTAGGGTTTTGGGTTTTTGGTTTTGGGATTGGGGTTTAGGGTTTAGGGTTTAGCGTTTAGGGTTTTGGGATTGGGGTTTAGAG